>VUJU01001558.1:38069-54033 GCA_009835225.1 Aphis craccivora | reverse complement strand
CCTAGACTAAGATTTTAAGCAAAACAATGAATATAATCTATTGGTTTTGTAATTATGTGTGTTTTTGTATCCATAAACAATTTATAAATTATAATAGAAAAAAAAATCTTTGATCCTTACACTTCAAGAGTGGTTTCTAGTAGAAAAATAAACCTATTTGGTATTTTATGGATGACTAAATTTAAAAATCCCAGCATTTTTCAAGATATTAGGAATAATGGGAAATGTTAAGTCAAAACAGTTTTTAACTAAATCGATTTTGTTGTTTTTTTGGTTATTAAAAAATGAATACATTTTGACAAACTTGTATTTTTCACCAAATATTTATTTCAGCATTTCATTGACATTTATTGCATTTTTAGAAGTTTTTGAAGTCTTAGTACATACATTTTTAGGACAAAATATTTTTTTTCTTTTAGGTTATTATAATTCTAAGCGAAGCGATGCATATATTGATTTTCAACAATATGTGTGCTTTGAATCTGTCTGTATACACGATAAGTAATCGAAAAAATACCTCGATTTTGAATAGTGAACTGGATCTTAGTTTGTATTTTGGAAAGGTTAGAATTATAAATTCTCAATTTTTTTATAAAATAATTAGGAAAAACAAACAAAAAACTAAGGAAAGATAGAAATTTTAATACAAAACAACTATACAAAAGACATTTAACGCATATGTCAACTTATAAAATTTACAACGCGGATATTGAAAAATATTTAAATTATATTGATTTTCAATATTTTCAAAGTTAATATTTTTCATTTTGCCTAAATTTAGAGATATGTAAGTAAACACATTTTACACAAAGTTCTTATGATATTTTTTCCAAGTATAACAAAACTCTAGAATAAATAATTCTAGTTTTGATGTATTAATTATTTATGTATTTAAAAGGTTTAATTGAATTATCTAAATGGGCCACTATTAAATATACCTATAGTGATTTTTTCAAAATAAATAAATTAAAAATAATAGTAATTATAATAAGAAAAAAAACTTAAATCAGATAAAGCAATTACTGATATAACACTTTTAAAAAACTTTTTTTTTTGTTAGTAATAGTAATGTACCATGGTTTAACGTTATATGTTTGATGATTATAGTAATTATAAATATAAAGTAACTATAGTATCAATTATTCATTTTTTTTTTTTTTAAAGTATAATCGTTATGATGATTATGGTTAATAAATAGGGATTTTGGTTATTTTTGAAAATATGTAATTAACATTATAATAATATAAATTAAAAGGAACAAATATGTTTATATTATTTGGCAATAAATTTATATAATCATCAAAAATAAAATATTTCTATTCTTATCATTTCATAAAAACAATAGAGTTCAATACAATAATAATAAAATTATTTTATAACAATATAAATTTAATATAGCAGTTAATAAGTCATTTCATAGTTTTAAAAGTAGAAAACAAAACACATTTTTTATTAATTTATTATTATTTTTTATTTAATTAAAAAAAAAAACTATTTTTTTTGTTTTTTGATAAAAGTTTCATGTCCTCTTATAAATTTGACAGGAATTTTATATTGATCTGGAAAAAAAAAATAATAGTTAATTAAAAGAGATAATTAAATTTATTAAAAAAATATAATAAAATAGTTATAAGCCTTATAAGATAAACTCAACATCTAAGTTACGGATGTTCTACATACCTACGCACGTTATATACATCATTATTATTAAATTTTTTAGAATTTAAAAATTAAATGACTTAAAAATATGGTTTAAAATTTTAATTTCAAAGAAGTATATTATTATAATTATTATTGTATAAATCCAGTTTATTAGTTCATAGTTATATTGTTTTTTGCTAATTTTGAATAATGATTTAATGACTGCTTGAACTGTTTCCAACAGCAGTTATTATTTTTTTATTTTAAGAAAATTTAACAAAAAACTACAAAAAAAAAAAAGACATCAGTTGTCATCTTAGTCATCTTCAGTTTCATAAGATGACAAAGGATAGAATGGTTAAGACACATTATTTGGAAATGTAAGGATGATCTTAGTAGAACAGTCCTGCATTTGGAGCCAATGGGTAAATTACCTAAAGAATATTATAGGAAAAAATAGTTAAACGTGGTGAAAAAAATCTTGATACAAAGGGAGTAGGTACAAGAATGGAAAGAATTATTTTAAGATCAATAAAAGTAGAAAGAAATAGTTATAGCAGAAAAATTCTTAGACAATACTAAGAGTGTTCAATGAATAAGAACTCAGTTACAATCTTTTAGTTTTTTTTGCTTACCATATACCTAGAGGTAATAGATTACAGGGTGTAACTAATGGCTTAAATCAAAAGTGTTCATAATTATAAATATGTGAAATATTGTAATAATTTTAATGTGCCAAAATTTTAGCTATCTTTAGCTGTTATTATATTGCTGGCTGCTGCAGAATTTAGTATTAATAATAATAATAATCATGAGCTATTTAGTAGAGAAGTAGAAAAATGAAAGGTTTACTCATCAATTGCGAGAATGTACACTTTATTATATAATATATTTAAATGCTTTGTTTAAAAACAATTTTATAACTTTTATTTATTATGTTACTATAATATGTAAAATACATACATGAAACATTATAGTAAAACTTAATTAATCAGTACAGTCATTTTATAACAAATGTTGAAGTATTTAAAAAAAAAATCAGAGTAAATATTTCATGAAGTTAATTTGTGTTGCAGACTAACATAAACATAAAAACAAGTTTCACAGAAATAAATTTACTCAAAAATGCTTCTTGTAAAGATTATATATTATATTATATCATTTATACTTATTTAGTATTTTATAGAGCCTAATACTGTGCTGCATGATGAATAATTTTAATCTCTCTTAAATTATATTTTTTTTATTAAACAGAATGCTTAAATAAGTGCCTTAATTCATTTTATAAGTTATTTTTTAATTTGGACTTTTAATAATTCAGACAACCCAGAACCTTAATTAGTCTGGGTTAATGAGTTTATATTGTACTTATTTAAGTGAAAAATTTGAATTTTTTTTTTTTTGAATAAATGACTTATTACAAAAAAAAACCCATTAATGTTGGAATTAGATGGAAATGGAATTAAATATCGATGTTGGTTTGTTTAAAAACTTTAGTTTATATAAGAAAATGGTAAATGAAAAAATTAAATTACTAGCATACTTAATTTTATTATTATTTAATTTTTATTATTAGTATTCCAGTTATATTGTTAAATTTATTATGTAATTCTAAAATATATATTTTTGATAAGCTTATAATCACTAAATTAACCATGATCGACTTATGTTAAAATATAATTTAATTATTTTTAGTAAATGTATGAGATATAATTTAAGAACCTTTGTCTCCATAACAAGCTTAGCTTACGGAGACAATCATTTATGCATAATGTTATATCATGATAAGTATTAATTTTCATGTATGTTATACCTTTCAATTTTAAATGAAAATAAATATATAAATAATAATAATATTATTATATATTCTAAACACTTAAAATATATACTTGCCTGTTAATAATTTATACACAAAAGGAACTTGGGAGCCTTGAATCTGAACTTGTCTATTTTGTGCATTTGGAATATCATTAATAGTTGTACTGGCAGCTACACCATGTTGACATTCTTTACTAAATTTTAAAACATCGACACCATATAACTCCAAATTATTAACTAGAGTAACCTGAAATAATGATGAAAATTAAAAAAATAATATTTTTATTAGATTACAGTTTATTTTATTATGCTGATAAACAAACTTTTTTATTTCCACTTCGATTATTAACAGTCATTTCAATATTATTAACTTTTTTCTTTAAATTTTTTTTGGTATCAGTATTCAGGGCTGATATTTCAGTCCGATGCATTAGTTTTGTCACTTCTTCCATTAAGTCCTTAAAGGTTATTGAAGATTTGTCTTTTCTTTGTGATAGTATTTTTTTTAAGACATCATTTGTATTCACAATCCTAAAACAAAATAAGTTATAGGAGTTACCTCTTTATCTGAATAGATTGGATAGAAGTTTTTGTTTGAAAATAATTCAGGATACTGAAAATAAGAAAATATATTTTTAAATAATATGTATATTAAAAATACTATTATTATACTTGCACAATATAATATAATATATTATTAAAAAAAAATAATAATAATAATACCTATAATACCAAATTGATGTACACCAGTTACTCAAATTATTTGATTACTAGATATTATAATAAAAAAAATATATATATTATAAGAACATTATGGACTCTTTATTTAAATAACTATTAAATTTATATTTATACATCAATATATTTAAAAGCTTCACGGCTTATAGTCTGAAAGTTTTATCTAAAACTATTCATCAAAAAGACTATTTAATTAGGTCCGGAGAATTATGTCAGCATTAAGATGCAGATCTGGATTAAACTACTACTATTGTATTTAAAAAAAAAAGTTCAATGAGGTTTAATGTAATACATTGATGTTGGTACTACTAATTACACTATTTCATACTTTAATTGTATATTCAAAAATAAACAAAACTATTAAAATGAAAAATATATATAATATATATATAGTCAACTTGAAATACAACAAAACTTGGCATAATGATGTATAATACAAATATTGAAGAAATGAACCCTCTCAAAAAAAAACTTTTTTTTATGGTTCCTTGAAATATATTACGAGTCTTATGTTTTAAATATATAATATTAATAGACTACAAGTATTATGTAAATATTAACTCAATATAAAAATAGATTATTTAAATTATCTTCAAAATAAGTAGTCAAAACTAAAAATTAAAGAAATACATACGAAGGGTCCGTTTTGTCTTGCAATTCATATTTCTTAACATATTCTGTAACATATCTTCGAATAGATGATAATGGTAACTCATCTCCTTTTCTAAAAAATGTTTTATATTTTAGTTCATTAATAATATTAACAATTGATAATTTTAAAGAAAATTAACAAACCGACAAAGAAATTCAGAGAATATAGGTTGTAATCCTGGTGTCACTATATAAATTTCTTTTACTGGAGTTGTATATTGATCATTATTTTCTATAAACTCAGAATTTTCTTCAATATTTATTTCTTGAAATTTGCTATTACTATGCATGACCTGGGTTATTTCAGCAATACCATTACTACCAACATTAAATTTGATTATACATTCTAAATCTAATAACTGTAAAAATGTTGATAATTTTTTGAAACTAGTTTTTTTTATATCAAGTTCTATTCCTTCAGGACAAAATTTCATTACATATTTCTTATAAAATGTACTAGCTAAAATTGGCAACATTTCTTTTTTAATACAATATTTTAATGCTTTTAAAGAACACGTCATTAATAATTCGTCCATTTTTTCAATAATAGTTTGGTTATCTTCTAACTGATTTGGTAAATCATTTAATTCAGGTGCATTTTTAAAAGAACGCTCCATTGTCGAAATTATATCAGGAATAATGTTAATTATGTTGGATTTAAAAAGTTCATCTTTGTGGAAATGTAACACTTTTAAACATATATCTTTCTTATTTTCATGGTTTTTTATAGTATTGCCATCAATGATCAAGTATCCAATAGCAATAATCTTTTCACAAGAGTCGGTACATATACTCACACACTGATCAACAGGGAACTGAACAAGTAGATGATCATTATTTACAGAAGATATATCTTTTATAGTTAATTGTGATGGATCATAGATTTTGGATTTCAAATCCTCGTGCAATATTAATCTAGGGACAATGTGAGGAAATGACCAAACCATAAATAATGTTGGATAATATTTTCCTTTATGATCGAAAACTAATGCAACTTCTTGAGCACAATAAATTTTGATTATGTCATTAGTGTATGTTATAATTTTCAACAGTGATAATTGTTTATGATTCAAAAATTCATCCAGTGTTTCATTAGTTAAGTTAAAATGTTTGCTAATTGTAGATTTGAGTTTCTTTCTAAAATTATAATACAAATATCAATTATAATATTATCTACAAAATTTAGTTTTTAGTAAAATTAAGTATATTTACTGATCTGCGCCTTTTAGCGGAGCATTCGATTTAATTCGGAATTCTTTTTTGAACATAATTGATGAGATTGATTATAATCAATTGTGGTATAAATACTTTGTCGAACAGACAGGTTTTGACGTCCAAATAAAAACTCCAAACAACCAGAATCCTTATAGTATTACTTTACTATCATGAATTTAAAATGATAGTTCATAACCTAATCTGCGAGAAAAACAAGTTTAGTATACAAACACTGCATGTATAGAATATTATATTATATTGTTGACAGAAAAAACATACCTATAACGAGTTAGTAGTGAACAGCGAAGAACTATACAGAACTACTGAATATTCGCAATCGCTGTGAAGTGTGGACCTTAGTGTTGACTCAGTGACTCTCGAGATAGTGAGTAAACCACTGACTGCAAACATGTAGATTTTGAAATTTACATAATTATATCCTGTGACTTGTATTTATGTCCATCAAAATTTAAAACTATTTAAAATTAAAATTATGAAGACGAGCACTATAAATTGTCAGGATATCACGTTATCACGAATCATCTTCTTGTGATAAAACAACCTGGACGACGGATCTCAACACGCAAAATGTGTTGGCGACACTGCGGTATCCTATCAATTTTGTTTGTAGGATTCAGTCTGAGATGGGAGAACTGCCCGCCGCGTCGCCGCCCGGCAGTCGGTACGGTTATTGGACAATGACTCCGCCTCTCTGTCAGCTGTCTCACTCTCGACTATGACAACAAGTAACAACAACGGCGAATTTTTAACGGTTTTTTTACGGCGGCTCGGGTGTATTCACTATTGTGGAGTGAGGACTGTGGTTACTGGTTATGATTTCTTTCCGTTCTAACTTAAATTTGTACAACGGTCGGTACAGAACGTAATCGATTTGTGACTTTTTATAATGATACAGATCATTGTCTATTAATATGATTGTCTTACTGGTTTTGCGATTTGTTTTCATTTCATGATGATGTAGAACAACCAGTCACCTAATTGTGAGATAACGCACCTACCTACCAAAGTTCACTCATAATCCTGTTAAAGTTTGATTCCGCTCGTTTGTAAGATTCGTATCCAGTGATTGTCAAGATGTCTCAATTTGTTGTGAGTATTCTTATTTATGCTCAGTAATTTTTATAATTTTACAAAGTTTACCCATGTATACCATCCAATACACAACTGATTACATATGTACCTAAATACCTAAGGTGTGTTAGTTATTATATGTAACTTATTTTTATACCTTCAATATTATGCAAGTTTACAATCTGGTTGGTACTTAAGTACTTCAAAATTAAAAAAAACCTTAAATTTCATAAGAAGTTGATTAAATTGTCCTCCTCATTCTAGCATATATTTATGAGTTAATCCTTAATAAAATATTAGTTCTTATATTATACTTAGGTACCTAAAGGTATTTTACTATTTACCAGTCTTTCCTATTATGTGTCATTAGCTGAAGTAGAAGGTATGCTGTGTTATTAATGCACAAACACAGTTATTTATATATATACATTAGGTATATAGATTATTCATATTATATAGTTTATCTTTACACTACAATGGATTCTATTTGAATTCACAAGGCTGATCTATGTGTTTTAGTCTTAAATCTATAGGTATAAGTTCTTATATTTTCATTTTAACAAAAGTGCATAACATCCTTGACATTTTCAAATTATAAAATATAGATCATCAAATATTTTAATAGTTGATAATAATAATAAGTTTATGATGTACAAAGACAATTATTAATTATTATTTGTTAACAACATTTAGACTTAACATTATATTTTTTATAAGTTCCTATTAATAAATCTTAAGAATATAATGATAGCTAAGGTGCTTAGATTTTGCAAACCCTCTTAGATCACCTTTGTCCATTTTCTATCATTATGCTCCATGAACCAAGACAATGAGCGCTAATAAGTGAGTGAATAATTGATGCACACATGCAATCATATATATATATATATATATATATACAGGGTGTATCAGATAGAACTCACTAAAAAAAAAAAAAAAAAAAATGATGTTAATTAAATGTAGGTACAAAAAAATTTTGAAAATTATATAATTAATAAATAATTTAAGAAAAATACTTATTTCAGGAAATTTCCAAAAATAATATTTTGAAAGAAGTTAATGACACTCCAAATTAATTTATGCAAAAAAATATTGATATTTTAAAAAATTCTAAAAAATAAACTAATTGGTTTAGATGAATTACAATCAAAATTTTTCTTGTAATTAAATTTAAAAATTGGCTATTTTGAATTTTTCCAATAGAAATTTAATCAAATTTAAATTTTTTTATGTTGTACAATTAGCGCGAGTGTCTCTTAATAATAAACAAAATAAAATTTTAAAAATATTAATAAGAACAAAAGTTATTTTAAAAGTCAGTTCTATCTGTTATACCCTGTATATTAAATAAGATGTAGTTATAATTTTAAATTGCATCAGTGCTCACAGATCTATATTTAATTCATAGAATCTATCTTTGAGTAAAATCTTATTATTTCAATACTTATAACTTTCTATACTCATTTCTATACTTTGCTAATATAATAAATATATTATAAATTATCAATATAATAAAGATTTTTTAACATAAAATGAATCTTTTCTCATTTTCTTGGTCAACAAAATAACACAAATGTCCATGCAAATAATATTTATTTTTGGTATACCTATTACCTACCTACATTGTAGCAATTTTAATGTTCATGAAAATATTTTCAGTTAATATTTATAGAGCACATACCTACAAAGATTTTTTAACTATAAATTAGGTGATTATTTATGTAGCAACAAATTGCATACAGATCTGAAAACACAAAATAAAATCCTATTACTATGTCTAAATATTTTATTAAAGAAGCTATATCTTATAAATTATAATAAACAAAAAAAAAATTATAAATAAGCTCTATTTATAAAATTAATTAATTATTTAAGAATTAAAGTATTTTTGTGTTACGTTTCGTTTTTTTTTAAATGTTTATTTAATATAATCTATACTCTGTTCAGTGGTTCATAGTGACACTGACTATGCTTCTCAGCTTGAGTATCTATATTATTTTCTGAATTAAATTATTTTTCTTGACTTTTGAGTATTAGAATAAAACCAAGTTAAAAAGCCAATTTTTAATTATTTAGATGATCAGTACCTATTCAAAATTGTATTATTACTTACTTATTACTAGAGTTCAGGCTTTTGGTTTTAAAAAAAGTTGATATGTGATAGGTTTAATTCTCTAAAAAAACATACAACCTTAAACACCAAATTACATTAATTAACATTTTACACATAAAATGAATAATAGTATATCATATAGTAGTTAAGTCTAAGATTTAAATTTTATATCGATTGGATTCTGTGTTCAAAAACCAAATACTGCACCAGTTGGATCCCTGAAAAAAGAAACATTTCTCCTGGTAGGTCGCAATGAAAATGAGCCTATGGGGGCTGTAATAGGCCATTTGGGGCCGGCAATAAGCAATACGAGGGCCTTTGTATATGTTAAATGGTAATAAAACTAATAATATTTAACTGTTGTGATAACTGTGCTACCTATATCCAAAATTATAATTGTATGTAACGTTTAAATATATAAAAGACTAATGACGAAAGTCGAGGATATTATTAATATAATTATTTATAGGAATATGATGAAATATTAAGAAATTATAATGTAAAAGTGGGAATATTGATACAAGTGAGCAAAAAATTATTCAGTTTTAACATCTTCATTGCACAGGCTGTGTGCTAAGAGCAGGGGCCTGTTAAAAAATTATTTCCCGGACCGTTTGTTTAAGCTAGTCAAACCCTGCTTCCCATTATTACAGAATTTAGAACTCATTAACATTTATGTCGAAATGTATGTGCTTGCTTTTAATATTATATTGTATGGAATATGATTACACATAAATGGTATAATTATTAGTATAGGTTTTAAGTTACCTATAATATTATTATAAGAGGAAAGTACAGAATCCATATTATACTTGATTTTATAGTACTAAGATTATAGTCCGCACAACAAAAACTGGCTGGTGACCGGCGCGACTAGCGGCCATTTGCACTCAGTGGTCGTCATACTTGCAAACCTAATTGTACAACTAATTGCTGCCTTTGACACGGCAGCTGTGCGTTGCAGCTGGTTTATTGCGGGCAAATTGCAAGGGTCACTGGCCCGTTTTCGTTGCACAGACTATAGTTAAATAATTTTACATGGACCCAATTCGTACAAAATTTAAAATTTATTATATTTAGATCCAACTTGGATGCAGCCTATAATTTTGTCGTCATTACAATTTATTAAATTGTTGGTTTTCTTTTTTTTAGCCTTGTGCTTGTATAATTTCATACATAGGTACTTACAACTTTACAAGTTGTATTTTAATATTTTTAATCCCCAATTTTTTTCAGTGTTTTAGCAAGTATACGTGATACAAAACTAATGTGTTAATAATGAGACAAATATGCAAATATAATCAATAAACATCTAAATATGCTTAACCTAACATGCAATATACATTAAAAAAAATGTAAGCACTTGCATTTCAAAATGAAAAACCAATAATAGTTATAAAAGTAGAACACAAATACATTGCAATTCATTAATTTGCTTTAATTTATTAGGTTTTATTGATAATTGTAAATGATAAAAATATATTTGTTCATTTCTTTTCACAATTAACAAAATATTCCAAGATAGATATATTACAAAAACTTAACATTCTTAACTATTCAAAATAATCTTACCCTGTAAACTTAGTATGAAACAAATTGTACACATTTTTATTGTATTCTTTATAAAACTGTTTATGCTCAGTAATATGTAAAAACTTATGTGGTTCCTATGTATTAAGTATAGCAATTAAAAAATGCAATATATTATAAAAGTTAACACCTTAATCTAAAATTGAACATACTTGTATAATTATTTTTGTATGCAGTTAAATACAGTGTACTTTCTTAATTTGTACTTTCTAATTATTTGTGGGCGGATTATCTGTAGTTTTTCAAGGGAATCATCTACATACAAAAATTATAAAATATAAATTATTTTCATAATATTATGTTTAAAAAAAAACATGCTCTTATGTAATTTTTCTTAAATACTATTTAAAATTACATGATTTAATTTTTTAGTAATATACTAATACATATAATATTATGTAATTAAGACATTTTTGTTTGAATTTTAACTTTGCCGAATTCGCTTATACCTTGATGCCAAGCCACCCTATTACACAGATAGTTGAGAGTACAATATATAATAATAACCAAATTTGTTTAGTTTAGAATTAAATTAAAATGGTTACTTATTTAATTATTTTCAGACTGAATTTTCACCTCCCGTGAAATTTAAATCAAAGCACGAAGATGAAGAAAATACAGTACTTGATTATTATATGGTATTAGCACCATTTCAAAAGCAGACTCAAGTAGAATTTTCAAACATAAGAATTAAAGAAACTGCTATGAGATTTCTGACAGTTACTAACTTGTTTGACAAACCTAGACAGGTTAATATTTATTTTTAAATATTTACATAATTAGATATTCTTTTTTATTTAAATTAAATTTTTACAGTTTATCTTACCTCATTCAAATGATGGTATATATTTTGATGTTTATGAGTTCACCTTACAACCAAATTCACAACGTAAATTATCAATTACTTGGCAACCATCTGTATATGGAAACATGCGAAAATTGATTAGAATAGAACAAGTAGATAACAACCGAAAATATGATTTTGTTATTTTTGGAAATTGTATTGATCCTTTACACAAGAAACTAAAAGTAAGCTAAGATTTTTTATTTATTTATTTGAGTCTCAATATTTGTATTTTTATTTATTAACTCAATAATGTATTAGTTTTTAATTTATAGTCAATATTTTTCAGGGTACATCTGTAACATTGGCAAAGTCTAAAAATACAGATTTGACAAAAAATAGATTTAATAGTGGTCAGAACAAAATAACTTTAAATAAAACAAGATTTGTTCGTTGTGCATCAGAAAGAGTTCTTTTAGTTGATAATGCTACAAAAATATCTGCACCTATTCGTGCTGATGCTTTAGAATCACCTATGAGACGGCAAACCTATTTAGTTGGGGAAAAAGAAAATATACCAAATTTGGAAAACAACATGGTTAACCAAGACACAATCTTCATTAGTTCTGATTATGGTCTTAAACATGCAGATAAAAATCATCAAAGTACCACAATCAATAATCTGTTTAATACTCAAAGTGCAAATTGTGACATAATGACCGACGATTCACTAGACGAATCACTCAATAAACTAATTAGCACTAATTCTCCATTTAATGACTTCTTTTTGACTCCATTAAAAAGTACTGAAAACTTACTATCTCCATTCAGTACTACAAAAAAATGTATTAATTTTGATATAGCTGATGAAAACACAGCTTTTACTTCTTTCAACACTTCACCATTTAAGCCAATAGATGCTTCAACTGGAGCTAAGACCTACACTCCTGATAATAGAAAACCTACTAGAATATCAGTAAACCTTTGTGAAAAATTTAAAGAAATACCAAAGGATAATTCAAATATTGATAGTACAACTTTTATCAAAAATATTAGCCCGAACCAATTTGCTTTGCCTTTAAAAGTTGAACAATCTTTTAACATATCACAAAATCAGGAACGGACTACTACTCAGACACCTATGCATCATACAAGTAAATTTATAAAATTATTCAATACTAATTTAACTTATAATTAACTATATTAACTTTATTTTTTTTAATATTTTAGAAATTATTTCAAGCAGTACTAAGCCCAAAAGACCATCATTTGTTCTCAAAAATTCTCCTTATTACAAATGTAGCCCAAAATCATCAATGATTTCTAAGAATAGATTGAAACAATACAGTAAGTTATTATTTATAATGTATTAAATACATTCTTTTACATTATTAAATATTTTAAAAAGTGCATTATTATGAAAAATGTATAAACAAATCATTATTTTTTAAGGCATTCTTAGTCCACGAACTGCAAAAAAACATTTGAGAACTCCAAAATTAGATAAGTGTGATCAATACCTCAAGTGCTTAGCAAATCCAGAACTAGTCTATCACAATAATGCTGAAGATCCATTTTTAAAAATGTATGTTAAAGTATAATCTAATGTAATTTATTATATTATTATGTATATTTAATAAAACATAATTTAATTATTTATTTATATTTAAAAGTATGTTTTTGACTGTAGATATAAATTTAGTGTATATTTGTATTTAGGTCTCAATATTATGAATCGGAATGGTTAGATCGCCAAGAGTCTGATATGATTCGATGGTTAAATGCACTGCTTATGCCTACTGATAAGTTGGCAGATGAAGAACAAATAAATGATTTGGAGCAAGCAGCAGTGGCTTGGGAAGAAGCATCCAAGACAAGTCATAGAAATAAGCCTATGCAGTTTGCTACTCAAAAAGATCTTTTTGTATCTCAAATATACAAGCAGTCTCCACAACAGTGGAGCGCATTACGGAAAGCAACTTCAAATCTTATTACATCTACAAATGTTGCAACTGTTTTATCAAAATTAACTATATCTATAGAAAAAGATTTTATAACAGTACGAGATGATCGTCAAATACATTTGGATTTAAGTAAGACTTTTTCATGTTAAAATTAGTTTTATAGTTAACAACTATATTGTATTTTATTAGATTTAAAGAAAAAAATTACGGATTTATTAAAATGCTATAATCCACTGTGGTTACGAATTGGTTTGGAAGCAGTGTATGGTCAAATAATCCACATAAATGCTGGATCTCATGATTTAGATGGTCTTGGATGGTTTATACGTAAAAATTTGTTTAATAATGATTTCATCAAACAAAAGTTCACCAAAGCTACTGTTCTTCAAGTCAACCTTCCCACTTACAACGTAAAAAAAAATACTTTAAATTTAATTTATTATTATTGAAAATAAATATATATGTTTTATATTGCAGATTGCCATGAAAAAATTTATCTTGAGAAAAATATTTATGCTTGTATATTTTTTGGACCGTGCTAAAGAACAACAACTGATTAGACATAATCCGTGTCTTTTCAAAATAGACTCCCCTTATAAAGTAAGTGTTGTATTAATTATGTGTTTAATATGACTTATTATAACACAAACCAATATTATATTTTTTATATATATACAGAGCAGCTATGACTTCTTGATGGGATTTTGTGCTGACATGGTAACAGCAAATGGAGATATAAATCGTCGGCTACGTAGTATAGGCTATAATTTGACCCATAAACAGACTCATTTGGATGAAGTTGATTACGCCGTTAAATCATTAAATGACCTTAGGGATGGAACGAGAATCACTAGAGTTGTAGAAATCTTGTTCAAAGGGGAACCATTGTCACAAAAACTAAGACTTCCTGCTATATCAAAACTGCAAAAAATTCACAACGTTAATTTGGCATTAACGAGGATATCTGAACATATTAATATTGAGGGAAATATAAGTACTCGTGACATTGTAAATGGTCACAGAGAAAAAATGTTATCACTATTCTGGCAATTAATTTATAAGTATTTAACTCCTCGATACAATAAAGCAGCAGTAACAATTCAACATTGGTGGCGCAATAACAACCTCAAATTAGTAATTATAAAAAGAATTAGAGCTAAGCAAACTTTTAAACGACACTTAGCTGCTGCAAGAATACAAGCTTATGTCCGTGGTTATTTAACCAGAAAGCATTGGCCTCATACGCAAGCTAAATTGATTGAAAACCGTGAAAAGTTACATCTAGCATCAACTAAAATCAAACAATACTTACAAGATAAACTTAAGCTTTTAACTGAGGATCGAAAACAATACATAATTTTAAGAAGAACCACTGTGTTTGTTCAAAGAAAAATTAGATCCAAAATTGCAATGAAAAGAGATCGACAACAATTTATAAAAATTAAACAATCAGCTTTACTAATTCAAAAAGTGTATCGTGGTTTTATGATAAGAAAAAACTGGTCACAAATAAAAAATTCTCTTATAATAGAAAAGATAAATCGTATTAATGCCATAAATATTATCAAACGATCTCTAAGAAAAAACTTGCCACCAACTGAAGATGAAATATATTATAAAAAGATAATGCATACAACATTGACTGTTCAAAGAAGATTTAGAGCTAATAAACTAATGAAAGTACAGATGGAAGCATTTATTAAATTAAAGAAAAATACAATAGTCATACAACAAAAATTTAGAGCAAAACAAGCCATGATTAAACAAAAAGAACACTATTTAAAACTTAAAATGTGTGCACTTAAGCTACAGGCTGTAACTCGAGGTTATATTGTTCGAAAAAAATGGTCTGTATTACATGCTGAGTTACAAGCTAATAGAATGCGTTTAACCGTTTGTAGTAATATTATTAAGAGAACACTCAGAAGTAATCTTCCGTTAACAGATGACCGTATTAAATTTCTTGATTTAAAAAGATCAGCCATTATTATACAAAACCGTTTCCGTGCTTTGAAAGAAATGAAACTGCAAAGACAAAAATATTTGAAACTTAAAACTGTAACACTGACGCTGCAAAGTGTGGCTAGAGGATATATAGTAAGAAAGCAATGGCCATCTTTACGAAATAAATTGATAGTAAAACGTCAATACTTGATTAATTGTAGTAATATAATTAAAAGGGTTCTTAGAAAAAATCTTCCATTAACAGAAGACCGTATTAAATTTCTTGATTTAAAAAGATCAGCCATTATTGTACAAAACCATTTCCGTGCTTTGAAAGAAATGAAACTGCAAAGACAAAAATATCTAAAACTTAAAACTGTAACACTGAAGCTGCAAAGTGTGGCTAGAGGATAT
>VUJU01001558.1:0-38019 GCA_009835225.1 Aphis craccivora | reverse complement strand
GTACAAAACCATTTCCGTGCTTTGAAAGAAATGAAACTGCAAAGACAAAAATATCTAAAACTTAAAACTGTAACACTGAAGCTGCAAAGTGTGGCTAGAGGATATATTGTAAGAAGGCAATGGCCATCTTTACGAAATGAATTGATAGTAAAACGTCAATATTTAATTAATTGTAGTAATATAATTAAAAGGGCTCTGAGGAAAAATCTACCAGTTAATAACGACCGTTTAAGATTTCTTGAACTTCGAAGAGCTACAACTGTTATCCAAAGTAGATTCAAAGCTAAAAGACAATTAAAAAAATATCAGACATTACGTAACAATGTTATCATAGTTCAAAGAAGATTTAAGGCTAATGTGGCTATGAGACAACAACAACTTATTTATGAAAACATCAGAGCAAGGATTATTCGACTACAAGCATTCTTTAGAGGGTATTTGGTGCTTAAAAAATGGCCAGAGACTAAATGTAAGTTAGAAGCTAATAAAAAACAATTAATTTCTGCTAGTAACACAATAAAAAAATTCCTGCGCCTATGCTTGTCACCCACCCCGGATCGTTTAAGATATATAAAACTAAGACAATCAGTGATGAACCTCCAGGCAAGATATCGAGCCACTGTTGCAATGAAATCAGCAGAACGTGAATATTTATTATTAAAATGTTGTACAATCACACTACAAAGACGTTACAGAGCACACAAAGCCATGTTGATGCAAAAACAGAGATACGAGCTTCTGAAAAAGTCCACAATAATATTGCAAACTCATATTAGAGGATATTTGGCACGTAGACGTTGGCTTCAGTTAAAAGATAATATGGAAGTTAAACGTAGATTAGCTCTTGAAATTTTAGAGGTAAGTTTTTATTTTATTTTAAAAATATTTTTTCTTTCTGTATTCAGCTTCATGGCAGCTCGCATAATACCTCTTCTACTAAGCAATTGGGTATTACATTCTCTTCTGCTTGTTATGCATATCTCATTTTATCTATAGAGAAAAAAATTACTCTATTCTTTCCAAACTTTGTAAGCGTTTATACCTACATGATTTAAACATATTCAGTGCAAACGGTTGTTAGCTGGCCATGTGTTTCTATTTGAGTTGAAAATGAAAATGCGAGCTGCCGTTCAGTTACAAATTTGGATCAGAAATGTTATGTTAAATCGTAAACATTTACAGAAGGAGAATGTTGCGGCATCAAAAATTCAAGCTATTGTAAGAGGATTTTTGGTAAGAAAGAAATTACCCAAGATCAAGGAGGAATTACATATTCAAAAACTTGTGCGAGCTGCTACTTTAATACAGGTAAATTATCAATGTAAAATATCAAACAATTTTATAACTATAAATAAATTATCTGTATGAATAAATATGGATTAAATTATTTAACAGGCGATATGGAGAGGTTATACTGTAAGAAAGAGGTATCAATGTAGACGAGAAACTATTAGATTTCCTAAAAAAGGTGCTCTCACATTGGGCAAACGAC
Organism: Aphis craccivora; assembly: GCA_009835225.1. Classification (NCBI taxonomy): domain Eukaryota; kingdom Metazoa; phylum Arthropoda; class Insecta; order Hemiptera; family Aphididae; genus Aphis; species Aphis craccivora. The sequence goes on along the minus strand of VUJU01001558.1, from coordinate 36,527 downwards.
ATAATGACGTGGTTGATGTGTTAAACAAGCAAAAAAGAAATGAATATTCCTATCGGGAACTTACTACAGTTTTCTGGAATTTAGGTAGTGTATCATTGCTATAATATACTTATAAAATTAACTAAGTAGTACAGTAGTGTATATTTTAACTATATACTTATGTTTAGATGTCTAGAATTAATTTTTTTTTCAGTTAATTGACTATTAGTATATAATTATATGTACTATATTATATTATGTAGATAGGTACTTCTAAATTAAATCTAATACAAATAATTTAATATTTCTTTTATCTTTTACTACATGTTATATTTATAGTTGTTTTTTAGTGCAATGTTTTGTTTTTAGATACATGTACAACCTTATCCAAAGAGCTGTGTTTGAAGACATCAGAAGGTACGATTATTGACTACATGTTTCACTTTTTGCATTATTCCAATCAGTCTCAGCCTAGTCTTGAAGCAAGGGAGCCAGCAATCCGTGTGTTGACAAATTTACTTAAATATCACGAAACCTCTTGGCACATCTGGGTGGTAAGTATTTAAACTATTACCCCTATTTTTGTTTTTATAAATCATCATTTATAAATATTCAATAATCAGTAAGTCTCTTTAATTTTGTAAAGTATTTATTTGTATTATACTTAAGACATTAACAATTGAAATTATATTATTTTAGAGAACCGTAAATGCTGATATGGTCAAAGACTTAATCAAAATGATGAAGACGTGTTGTGGCAAAGTCAGTTCCAAGAAATTGTATTGTTCTATTGCTACTTGGCTCTGGATAGCTTTACAAGACCCAGAAAAGAAAATTGTTAGTATTTTTTATTATATTTTTTTTTAAGAAGAAATTTCACTTGCGTACTTGGTCTTACTAACGTGGCAAATTGTGCATTATAAATAATCCAGTCTACTACTTTTTATTAATACTACTAAAGTAAATTTATCAATTATAAAGCTTAAATTAATAATATTATTCATTACGTTTTTTAAATTGTTTGTTATCGATTTTCTGTCTTTTTAATTCTCTAATAGGTCAATTCACGTTATACTTAGTAGATGTCAATACACTATTTATTGGTTTTTCTCGCTAGCAATATAATAAACTTTTTGCTAGTAGAACTTAATACTTTGGTGCTTTTAGCTACAATAACAGTCAATTATTGAATATCAAACTTAAAGTTAAGAACATTGTTGATGTTGGTTCTTTTTACAATCTTAAAACTTTTATGTGAACTAAAAATATATTTTATAGGTTAATTTTAACAGTGATGATTCATTATCAAACTTAATGAACTATTTGACTAGCGTTAGATTATTATATTAATTAATACCATAAAATACTTAAGAAATGAATAATCAGTTGTCTAATCTTTTGAATAATCAGTTTGCTTATGTCATCAAGAATTAAAATTAAACTTACCATATTCTAAAGCGTAAAAAATCTAATCTCATCTCATCTCATCTAAGAAATTCATCACTTTAAAGAATACACCCATAATTTTTGTTTTAAACTGTCGATTTATTTGTTGCAGTATATCAAAAAAATTCCATCTGCTATAGTAGACTTAAAATTCATGATGGATACTTTAAAAAAGAGATACTCAATTTCTAAATTGGACAAGAAGACCATGGTATTACCTTCGACACGGCCTACATGGAGTATCGGCTCTAAATGTCAAAAGTGTTTTGACTCTGACTACTTTGCAACAATTGAGATTTGCAAACTGTTGAACATTTAAATAATTATTTCATATTTCTTACATTTTTTTTCTATTTATTATAACTTTTTATTATTAACTGTTGATTTTTTTCTTTATCTGTGTATATATTATAATTATTACCATATTTTAGGAATTAAAATACATTATTTTATAATTGCTTGTTTATTAAATCATTGATCTAATAAGATAATTTATTATAAGATCAATTAATTAATGGTATTTAATGTAATAAGAACAGTTGAATGGTATTAATTAACTGAATAATTTTTGACATAAAAATTATTAAAGATTATAGAATACTACAAAATTTATCTTATGAATATATTTATAATTTTTTTAATTGGAAGGTATTATTAATTATTGAAAAAATCAATACTAATTTGTTTTAATTCAAAATAATATTATATAATTTGTGAGCTGAATATCTGTTGAAATGTATTGTATTTATCTATAATTCATTGAACAAATTGTCATACCTAGTATAATAGAACTAAAACTATAATTTCACTTACATAAACAATTAAATTAATTTATTCATGTATGAAATTGGAATTTTGACAATTTATATTAATAACTTATAGATCATAAAATATTTGTTTTTTATTTTACAAGTGCTGCTAAAAATTAATTAATAAGTATTAGCAATTTTAATAAATATCAAATAATTTATACTAAAGATTTTATTCTGAGGTAGCTTGAATAGTAGAAAAGAAAACTAACAATTTTATAAAACAGTTTATGATAAGTTTTTTTATTTTGTCTATCATCTTAAACTAAAACTGTTAAAAATGTAAAATCAGTCTTATTAAATGTTGTGAAATTGAAGTAAAATATTTAGTATGAATAAATTATTAATTATTGTAGTTATTAATAAACTAACGACCCAGTTTTATTTGGTCAACTTGCCTCAGTTAATTTTTCAATTTACTATAAATACTAATTAAATCATCTTAAAAAATGTATATTATCAGTATCTTCTATAAATAATACAAAATATAACAACAATAACATAGCATGACTTAATATTTAAATGAATTTAGAACAATACTATATAATTAGTGGACAAATTTAAAGTCAATTATGTATAAAATAAAAATAATTTGTATGTAAAGGCAATGAACACCAAGTGGAAAACAAAATTCATTTAAATAAACTAGAAATAAATAATTCTTTATAATTATAGTATTTTAGTGTTCTTAAAAATATAGTTTTTATAGGTCTTATCATTTATTGCTTGACAAAAATTGAAAAACTCTCGTTGTTAATTACATTATGAAATAATCAAATATTGATTAACATATCCAAAGGTATAGACTACTTATAAGGCTATAACTGAGTATACCACACAGTTCAATGATTGAATATATTCTTGAACTAATTATGTAAGTTTCTGTATTCTTATAATTTTTTAATCACTATAAGAATAATCTATGAGGAACTTTGTATTAAATTTTCAAGTATTTTGATAGGGCCAAACAAATTTTATCGACACTTCAAAAATATTTTTTCAGAAAAATTGAAAATTTCAGTTGTCTATAAATAGCTCAAAAAAAGTCAAAATATTTTGGAAATTAAATCATGTAAAGAAAATGCCAATATAAATAACTGGTAAAATTTTCAAGTATCTACGACTTATACTTTTTAAATAATAACAAATATTTAAAATCGTTTGGGATAAATCGTTGTCGTTATGCTATTTCGTAAAAATTTAAAATTCAAACCCGCTTAAAATGTTTCCTATAATGATGACTCGAGTTTTCTCTATAGCTACTTGAAGGAAAACTTACGGAAAACTTAGTGTTGTATTTTTAATCCTTAGTTATAAACACAAAACATTTTATGATTTTTCAACTCCAAAATTACTTGTAAATTTTCGCGTTTTCGACAGATTTCGTAAAAATTTGAACTATAAACGCTTATAAAAAAAAATTGTGACTAACGATTTTTTTAGCTACAATAAAAGAAACTCATAAGGAACCTTGTATTAAAGTTTCAAAACTTTTTGGTCATCCAAATTTTTTTTATCGACACTTCAAAAAAAATGTCTCAAAAAAATCGAAAATTTCTGTGGTCTATAAATAACTCAAAAAAGTCAACAATTTTTGAAAATGTTACTGTATATAGATAACACTGACTTAAACATTTGGTGAAAATTTCAAGTATTTTCAGTGATTAGTTTTTGAATTACAACCATAAAAAAAATTCGATTTGGTCGAAAACTGGTTTTGCGTAAAAATTCCCGTTTTTCCGTCATTTTTTTTTTTTTGTTTTTCTCGATTTTTTTGAAAACTGTTGGAAAATGTTTTTACCTCTATAATGCACAAAGGATAATTACTTTTACATCGGAAACCTCCCCCATAGTTTGAAATTGGAGCATTATTTCGACTAGTTATGATGTACACAGACACAAAAAAAAACACACATCATTGTAAAATCAATACATTCATCACTTCGTTCAGAATCTAAAAACTAAGAAAAATGGAAATTATTGCATTGGAATTATTATGCAAAAACAATTTTTGACTAAATCGATTTTGTTTTGTTTTTTTTAATTCAAAACGAATAAATATCAACTAACTTAGTTTTTAACAAATATTAGGTAACATTATAGAGATATCATTAAAAAAATATATTCGGTAACATTATAGAGATATCATTAAAAAAATATTCTTACACTTTTGAACAAATTTCTAACTATTAAAATATCTATAAAAGTTGAAAATGTAATACAAGGTTCCTCGTAAGTTGTGTATTCAATTTTCAACTCTTAGCTACTTATACAAAAATTTTTATGAATTATACCTACAAAATAATTTGCAAATATAAATGATTTTAATAGAAAAAAATAGTGCCTATGTATTCTTGTAATTTTTGAATCACTATAACCTTAACTTACGAGGAACTTTGTATTAAATTTTCAAGTATTTTGACTCGGCCAATACAATTTTATTGATATTTATAAAAAAAAAAAAATAAACAAAAATGAATATTTCAAAAGCCTATAAATAGCATTAAAATAAGCGAAATATTTTGAAAATTAAATTATGTAAGGAAAATGCTAATCTAAATAACTGGTGAAATTTTTAAGTATTTACGAGACTACGACTTATACTTTTTAGATTAAAACAAATATTTAAATTCGTTTGAAGATAAATTGTTATCGTTACGCGATTTCGTAAAAATTTTAAATTCAAACGAACTTAAAATTTTTTCTGTAATGATGTTTCTAATTTTCTCTATACTTAGCTATTTGAAGTAAAATTTATGAAAAACTTAGTTTTGAATTTTTAACAGATATAAACACAACAATTTTTATAATTTTTCAACTACAAAATTACTTGCAAATTTTCATGACTTTGGCTAGGTACCTATTTCGTCCTATTTAGTAAAAATTTGAACTATAAACGCGTATAAAAAATTGTAACTAACGATTTTCGATTTTTTTTTTTTTTTTACTAAAATAATAACTACGACTCATAAGGAACCTTATGTACCTATTAAAGTAAGTTCTTTTAAGCCAACATTTTTTTATTGACATTTAAAAAAAATTTAGAAAAATCGAAAATTTCAGTTGTTTATTAATAACTTTAAAAAAGCCAAAATATTTTGAAAATTTAACTGTATATAGATATTTAACAATAATATAAACATTTGGTGAACATTTCAATTTTGAAGTATTTACAGTGATTAGTTTTTAAGTTACAACCATATAAAAAAATCGATTTGGTCGAAAACTGGTTTTGCGTAAAAATTCTCGTTTTACCGTCACTTATTTAGTTGTTTTTCTCGATTTTTTTGAAAATTGATTGAAAATGTTTCCTTTTAACCTCTACAATCTATATAATGCACCAAGGATATTCACTTTGCTATCAGAAACCACCCTCGAAGTGGCGAAGTTTGATATTGAAGCATTATTTTGACAAAAAAGATAATATTGATATAGTTATGTATTATAATATTATTATTATTATTATTTACATAGTTATGTATCGTAAACATTTTACTTCGTATTACATACTTTTTCAATATTGATAATATATAGCAATAATATTTTGAATCAATAATGTGACAGTGCTTAAATAACACTAATTCCAATTGTCCAATTTGACAAGTGTTTCCTAATACTTTCTAAAACATATTTTACAGTACCTACATTTGAAGTGTTTTCAAAAATCCCTTTTTAAGTCTAAAATAATATTTTAATTTATTCAAATAGGTATTACTTTGAAAAATGAGATAAATTAATGTTTAATAATCTCAATAAAATCATTCAACAAAAAAAAAAACGCTATTTACACTTACAGGTAATACTTTAATATCAATTATCAGTAGATGTGTCCATATTATAATAAGTAAAATATTTTCGAAAATATTATAATCGATAAATTCAATACATAAGTGACATATATTACTTATAATTTGAATATTTCCAGGTATACCTATTCAATTCGACACAATATATAATGCTTTGAGTGCAGTATTTAGACTATGTGTGTTGATTTGAATAATAATTATTATATATATATATATTATATTATTATTTATTATTGCTAATAGGTATTTTGTTACATAACACGATAGTAAGACAGATATAACACAGCTAATTTGTGAAATAATTTTTAATACCTAATAGAATTAAACGGGCAATTCATCAAACTTAAAGTTAAGAACAGTCGAACAAACAGAACCTTATAGGTATATTTAGGTAGATATCTGTGTGACTGTGTTTTCTCGTGAGTGTTTTATATAATTTAATTGTAGGGTATAATAGTTTATTAGTATATAGGATATTAAAATACAAAGTATGATTAAAATAAAAAATGAAAATATCGTTAAATACCACGTAATAATCGCGATATCGAATGTGTCTTTAAGATTGAAAATACGTCGATTTACTCTAACATTGAAACAAGGCGAAAATTATTCACAATTGCGAGATGTAGTCGTTTGCGTTCTTATAGACCGTTCTAAATCCTCATAGGCATTAATTTTTCGGCAATATAATCAGCTATTAGCCTATTATAATTTACAGGTGTACTATAGGTGTAGGTGGTATGGCAGCCGGTCGAGCGTTTGATTTGGGCGCCACAAGTCACAACGACCACGTGGAGGTAAAAACGACGACGTGGAGGTAAAAACGACGGCGGCGTCGATGCGGTGCGCGCACCGGTACGCACCGATGACGCGTGTGCGGGACAATGCACATCGTTGTATTTTTTTTCCGCCCGTCATCCAATAATAATCTATTTTACGTATAAAATACATAATTTATACGCCGGGTGTCGTCCGCACGCACACGCACGCGCCGATACGATAGCCGACGCACGCGCAGACCGACCGACTCGACTACACACGCACGTACACACGAAGCCACACGTCACACGGACGCACACAGACGCGTACACGCACAGTCGCACACTAACACAAACGCATCACCACACCGACACTGCCATCACCGTCCGGTGCGAGACTATCCATTTCTCGTTTCTGTCCTATTTTATTTCATTTCTCCTTTTTCCCGACCGCCTTCTTTTCCGCACACTTTCCGCACCACCGGTCGACCACGCGTTTTCCGGCCACCGCCCCCGCCAAGTCGCGCGCACATCAGTAAACAACGCACAAGCAACCGCCCCTGATTTCTTCAACATGTCGTCTTGGCAGGATTACGTCGACAAACATTTACTGGCGTCCAGGTGCGTCACCAAAGCCGCGATCGCCGGCCACGATGGCAACGTCTGGGCCAAGTCCGACGGGTTCGACGTGAGTATAAACAGTAGTTATAGGTTAACCGTGTGCCCGTCGCTACAGTGAAGGCCCCCCCCCCCGAACTATTACACCTTTTAAGGCACAGTATTTTTTTTTTTTTTGAAATCCACCCCATGACCATATTTAAACCATTGTAAAATAGTAACAATGTATATTTTACTACCGGTTCACATTCCTATTCTCCTAATCACTCTTACCTTACCAAATCTCGAGTAGCATACCTCAAAAGATTACCTTACTCCGGCACTGTGCTCTGTCCAAAGTCCTACACACTGCAATGGTAGTTAGTGGTATTGGCAAAACCACGATCGTAGTGTGTGCAGACCTTGATGTGATATGTAGGTTTTCCAAGTCGGTATCGTTTATACAAGCGCACATTTGTTTCAGTTGTTGCCCAAACCTACCAATAGTACAATAGTTATTGTTTTGTTTTGTTCATAGTGTTCATAATATTACCTAGTTGACTGAATATAATGTACGTTTTAAGTCATATGGTAGGTACCTATCTATATCTATATCTATCTATTGTATAGATTAGATTTATTATAGAAGAATAGAAAGTTCTTTAATATTGTATCAATAATAAACGTTTTAGGACACGTGATTCTAACCAAACTATTTTGAATTTGCTAAAATTAATTTAAGGATTTATCAAACCTTTTATTTGAGATATAAAATTTGTGTTTCTTGTGATCACCATTTTTTTTTTTATCATTATTATCCATTGGTAATCACTAATAGAACATTTAAAATGCATGTATTTTAATTTAACTTTATTTTGAAATAAACTAACCGTATTATTAATATTGGATATTTACTAGTTATAACAACTAATCAACTTACAAAATATGATTTTATAATTGCATGTTAAAAATTTACCTATTACATTTATAATTACAAAATGAAACATATTTTATAAAGTAGGTATTAGCAATAAAAATCTTAACGTATTCAATATGAAAAAAATATATATACTTAGGTATGTACAGAGTGTATCACAATGATCTAACACATTCAAATATAATTTTTATGTAAAATTGTCATATTATCTTCATGATACACTATATATAGCATATATGATTAGTGTTTATCTTTTTATTTTTTTCATTTCAAAACTTGTTAAAAATATGTTAACAATTATTCTGAATATTAAAGTTAATGTTGTTTTTTTTTTTATAGGTATCAAAAGAAGAATTGAGCAAAATAGCTCTAGGCTTTGAAAATCAAGATACATTAACATCTTCTGGAATTACATTGGCAAGTGTTCGCTATATTTATTTATCGGGTACTGACAAAGTTATAAGAGCCAAACAAGGAAAAGTCGGAGCTCATTGTGTGAAGACTCAACAAAGTGAGTAATAATTTTATAAATTTTTGTATTCAAAATTTTTTAATTTTAAAAAAATCAGTAAAAAAGTGTATTATATATATAAGTACATTATTTTTTACTTTTATTGTGGTGTCACTGGAATTTTTCTTGCTATTTAATATTTGATGTTTACTTAACAATGATTTTATTCATACTTTAAAACATGTTTTTCTTTTAAATTTCTTGATGCTCATTTTTTCTTGACCATTTTCATTTTTCCCATTGTGTCTATTACATTTTCATAAAGTTTGCTCAAGTTATCCTAATGCAGTGATTCCTAATCTTTAAATCTTTACCGCCCACTTGTAAAAAAAAATGTATTGGTACATAAGTACACAATAAAAAATTAATTAAGCTTGTAATTTTAATTCCCTCCCCTGGATTTCCTTATTGCCCACTTTGGGAAACACTGTCCTAACGTTCACAACAGTAGACATAAGTGAAGCTTTAAAAATAAAATTAAACAATATGATAAAATATTTAACTATTTATTAGAGGAATGTTGTACTGTTATTTTAGTTTGTATTTTTCATAAATTTTATTACTAAAGTCAATACCATTAATTATAATAAAAATAACATTTTTAAGTAAATTAATTGTATTATCATTTTTGGCGTGTATCAATAATTATCTTTATACCTAATATATCAGTTAATAAATCATTATTCATTAAAATTTTTATTTAAATTTGCAGCTATTGTTGTATCATTATATGAAGATCCAGTTCAACCACAACAGGCTGCATTGGTAGTTGAAAAACTTGGAGATCATTTAGTTGCCCATGGTTATTAAAAAATGTAAGTGGATACACACTTTCAATTATAATAATAAAAGACAGATGTGATACTACTTAAATCAACTTCTTTTAATATATTATATTTACGTCAAATTTGCATAAACTTACAGATAAAAATTAAAACTAACTAGATTAGAATATTATTTGCTTTAATAATTTTTCTATTTTAACTATCTTATTTCTAATATTCTCAAATAAAAACACTATATTCAAATGATAAATTCATATTCCCATAACTATTAATTAAGAAACTTACTATCTATTATATTTATATAGGTATATTTTAAAAAAATGATTAAGTATAGAATGAAGTCTTCTTGTGTCATAATATACTCTTAAGATATTATTAGCTATTACAATTATAATTTTCCATATTTTTATAAATACTTGCTCATTTTAAATTTTACATTAAAGTAATTATTTACAGTGCAACGAAAATTATAACATGAAGTTCGTCAAGAACAAGACTACAATGCAATGTTCATTAATTTTATTAATATTAAATTATCATAAATGGATTCTATTAAATAATTTTATTATGATTTATACAAATTTATAAAAATCAATAGATTTAAATAATTCACAAATTGTACTGTACTGAAGCCATGTTAAATTTTTAAGTCTTGTTCTTGTAAGAAAAAGAAAGCAAATATATCCCCAGTAATAAGCATTTTTAAAAATTGTATTTCACTTAGTAATTACTTTATTTTTAACTATCATTTTAAATAATAAGTCATGAAATTATTATTCTAAATAAACAATATATTTTTTTTTTTTTTTTTGATTATGTTTTTTAAATTAGTAAGTACTATAAATAAATATACATATTATATTATCATTTTGATTAAGGAGTATTAAATATTTATCAGTTTATTTTTAAGATCAAAATTATTTTACTCTAAATTAGTATGATTATTAAAAAAAAAAATAAAAATCAAATGATATTAATATGTATATACTCGTAAACTATATTAAACTGTAATGTTATTCTTAAGCTTTGTATGTTAATAATAATATTTCATGTCAACAAATTTTGATTTTACGTTTTAATTGTATTTTCACTAAATAGATAAAATCAATTATCGGAACATACTGTATGTAAGAATAAATAGCAACATTTTTTTCTCATTGGCTTTCCATTATATTATATATACATTTTTATATTTTTAATAAAGAAATTTAATATTATTTACATTTATAATATACATTTCCAATCTGCTCATTTAAGTAATATAACATTTGTAATTGTTAAATTTTCTAGTCCTGGGGATCGATCTTATTTTAACTATTAGAGCTCTAATTGTACAAATAAAGTAATAAAATAACTTTTAATTGTAATTTTTATAAAAAATGCTCGTTGCATAAAATAACAATAATAATCTCAACATTAAATTTTTGTATAATTTAAAATATATTAATATTATACATTTAAATCAGTGCATAATATACTACATCTAATTTATTATGTTACCGTAATGTATTTATTTACTATTTAGATTATCCTTCAGTCATCCTTTTATGAGTTTAATGTATTGCTCTATTAAGTAAACTATAATCCAGTAAGTTAATCTTTTATGTAATTTTTTTAGTAATCAAAAATATAATTGATATCCTTTATAATACTTTTTGTGTATCTTTCTGTTCCTATTTTTAAAAACTTGTCAATGTTCAAAATGTTTTTTATATAACTATATTTTATTACAATGGCTATTTAATGTTAACTTGTTATTTTGATAATTTAAAAACCAAGAAAAATATTACTTCTAGAAACTAAATAAAAATTATTCAACTTTTAAATAAAGCTATCAATAATTTTACAATATATTAAGCCAAAATAACTAACTATTTATGAGTGCTTAATAGCTGATAAATATTATGATACATTTTTTAATTAATAATTATATACTTCACACTTAGGTATTTTATTAATATATTATATAAAGAAATAAGTAGTTTTAAAACTCATGTTTAATTTTAACTACGATATACACTACATATAGTAAAATATGCCTTAAAAAAAATATATAATGTATATTATATTGAAGAATAACTATGTTGATGCATTTATACTATGTTAACTGTGTTAGTTGTTTTAACTAGAAATCATGATTCAATTGCATTAAGATTTCATACTTACATCTTAATAAACCGGTAAGTCAATAATTATTCATGTCTTATACTTATTAATTAGTAACAACATATCAATGAACTACTAGACAAATTATTTAGTTAACAAATAAATGCAATATTTAGATATTTTCTTATCGTTATAATAGTAAAAGTGTTTGATAAAAACAGCGGTGATCCAGCTTATTACTTATAAGTTTCTATTAAATCTTAATCTTAACAAAATGTTAAAGAGAAGGTGGACTAAAAATTAAACCAGCTATATAAAAAAATAAATTAACATTATATATGGATTATAAAAAGTTGTAGTTATTGTCTAATTGTACGTATAATATAAAATTGTTGGTATAGGTTAAATTTTCAAAATGATACAATTCTGATAGCTTCCTAATAATACACAGTACAATAAAGCAATGTAGTATTGAGACTTGTGTGGAAAGATAGTATGATTTAACTAATTTTTTCATTACTCTAACAACCCAAGACAACTTAATACATAGTTTCTCTTAATTGTTAATGATAACAATCGTTTTCAGGTAATTAAAATGAGGAGTAACCGAATTGGTTCTTCTCATTTGAAAAAGGTATTTTATTAAGTTGAGTCAAATTGGTTCTCGTTTGTGTTTAGGTAAAAGTTATAGTTTTAATTTTTAATAATTGGTATAAAATATAAATTAGATAGTATAAAATAGAAATGTACCTATACTTAAATAGCAATAGATTGTTTGAAATTTGAAGTTTAGCAAATTATCGCTGTATGGGTATATCACATAATATATGTATGACAATAATGTTAGCACTGTACAGTCTCGAATAACACTATATTGTCATTTATATTTGTATCTTTATAAATTTATTTTTGTTTTTATATCAATCGAATTTATTTATAGTTTTTGGTTATTAGTTTATTACGGAGTTTGTTTAGTGAATAGAGAACCAAGTTGTTGATTATTATTTTTAACTAAGCATACTTTAAAGTAAATAGTCCTAAGTCTGTAAAATTGAGAAAGAAAATATGAGTAATCAAACAAGAACAAATTCTGTACCAACCCTATAATGATATTATACTTTTAGATTTTTTGATTTTTATGTATGATCTAAATAGTAGTAGTATGCATATTAAACATTGGTAAGTATTTGTTGATTTTATTCATTTTCCGTTAATCTTTAAAATAATAATAAAAAAAAACATCACAGTGTCTAAAATAATTTAACTAATATTATTTATTCACAGACAATCGCTATTAATATATGGATATTCAATATTTATTTAACAACACATTACTTACAATATTTTGATTATTTAGAATACTTGAAATTTAAACTTAATCTAGAATAAAATACACTTAATACACTTATACAATTTATGACTTGGAAACTATACATCATTTATTACATTATAGACGTTAACAATAAAAATTAATGAACATTGCCAACTATAAAACCCAGCCATACTGAATTTGTATGTAATTGGATTATAAAAATAACAAGTAGTAAATTATTTCAAAATGCCAAATAAAAAAAACACAAATAATAACAATTAAACAATGCTTTTTCTTATTTAGTAAGAATTTGAATTTAGGCCTCACTGATACTAAAGTTCAGCAGAACTATATAATGACAATTCATCACGAACTGTTTTCATCGTCTGGAGTATGGAACGCAATGATTCATTATGGGATTGATATTTTTCATATGCTTGCAATAATATTTCTACTTGTTGGTTACGTTTTTCAATTTCTGCTTCACAATTTCTCATAAGTCCACATATTTGTTGCATACAATTATTCAATTTCAGTCTAAAATTAAGTCAATTTAAATAATTATAATATTGATGTAATCTGATGAAAAATAAACTATTGTTGATATTCTAAATGTGTATAATATGTTAACTCATTATTATATTATTAATTATACTAAAATATATTTGTAAAAGTGGTTATAACAGCTTTTGGTATTATAAAAATAATGCGTACACTTAATAATACATTGATAATGGCAATTTTATTATTTTCCTTGATTTTATTAGAAATGTTAGCAATATTTAAATCCTAGTTACTACTTAACTGTTGTGAGTTAAAAGATAATTTATGTAATAGAGGACTCAAAATGATATCAAGTATTACCTAAATACAATACTTTAAAACAATTTCACAAAGGAGACACAATACCAATATCAGCAATAATACGAATATCAGCAATTCTAGAACTGTATAGTTAGTTTAAATATTAAAGTGAATTGATCTATTATCAAACTTAAAAGTAATAACTGATTTTTCTTGTATCATTGGCTTCAATATTTTAATTTTTTAGCAAGTTATGAACAATATTAAAATTTACATTACTACAGCTAATAACACAAAACTAGAATTGCTGAACATAAATATTAGTATGTTATTCATAGTAAGACTACGATAATTAAGTGAGTGGTATGAAATTCTTGTAAGTTTATTTAAGAAAAAAACATTAAGTCATTATCTAAAATATTACTATGGTTTGATAAAATATATTGAAATATACCTAAATACCAAGTTTAAGAAAATAATTTATATACCTATGAATATAATACCTAACAATATGAGTAAATTATAATCTGTTATAAATTATATTAAGTATATAAAAAAAAAATAATAATAAATATATTTATATATGAAATCAAGCCGAATAGTTCATTAGTTCAATAGGCGAAAAAAGTTGAGATAATAAAATAACCATATGAAGCACAGAGACTACCGCGTGTGCAACGGTTGTTCCACATCACGATCCCATTAATTTTCACCAACCCCTCACTCAATGGCATAATAAATTTACAAAGATAAACGTTATTCTTACTAAGCTGCACACCAAATGATATGTGTTTATTGTATAACTTCTTAACTTATTAGTAATATTTTCGGGTATATAAGCGAACATAATCTTTTTTGAATTAATACAATATTATACAATAAGTTATTATAGTTAAGCTTAAATAGTAAAAAAAATGTGTAAAAAATTGAAAATCCATTTTTACTATTTTATCTGTATTAACTTATGTGATGTGCATACATTTGCATACTTAGGTAACAGCCGCCAATGACTAATATGACGCTTTTTCAAATGAAACTAAATTCAATTACAATACAATTGTTAAAAAAATTAGTTTTATCATATTTTATTCAAACTCTTTTATTACGCTATAGATAAAGTTGGGAATTCAAATACAATAATTCACTTGGAATCTTTTTTTTATAGACAACCTCTCCCTAGCCTGAATGTCCATTGCAAATCATGTTTATCTAAGTACATAATTTTTTCGCACATAAAAAATGCATTAATTAAGTGTAATTTATTTTACATAGTTTATATTACATTTAAATAATTGTTTTGTTATTTATTTCATACTAAAATTTTTGAACAGAAAGATTTAATTTAAATTAAAAAAAGAGAGATAAATAGTACTGTATCATTACAAACAATACAAACTTAAAAAATGTCTGAAGAGAAAAGTGCAAAATAATTGATTTATATTATTAAAAAATATCAAATAGGTTACAAATAAAAAATAATGAAATAATATTTAGTTAGAGAGGGATTTTGTTATTTTTACTGAGGTATTGCAACAAATAAACTCTGAACCATATAAATTATTATAAGATATTTTTAATTTATAATAAGCACCTTAAAAAATTGGTAAATGTTTCCTATTTTTGTATTGGAAAATATTTAAAATTATTGCTTTTTCCGTGCAAATAAACTATATAACATGTTGTCGAGGGCCCACTTTTAATAGTAACATAAAAAAAAAAAAACTATAAACTATAATTTGATAAGCATACACTGTTAAACAGTTAAAATATTACTGTGCTATAAAAATAAAAAAATATATTATATCTATACTACATTCAGATACATCGGTTCATGTATATATCTTGTTTCTACTGAATACAGTTGACATAAGAATGTCAATGTCGATTAGGTATTAGATACGAAGAGAAGAAGATTAAACTGTAGATAAATTAAATTTACCTACAGTAAATATAATATAATTTTTAGATTCTGAGCGGAGCGGGAATGTATTGGTTTTACAATGATGTTTATTTCTTTTTTATTCTGTAAACACTTTTTCTCCCCCTAAACTTGCTCAAAAGTACAAGTATAGCATATTTTTTGATAAGTAATGTTCTTGAGCTGGTACTTTAGAGAGGTCATTTTTTGATTTTAGAAATGATACTCGAAATAAAAGCGGTTAAAGGTGAAAAAATGTACAACTTCACGATTATTTATTTATTTATATATATTTACGGGTCTAGCCCTTTTGAAAAACAAAGTTAGATATATACAGATTTACAATTAAAGATATACATAGGTACGGTATAAGCATATTATGTGGAATAAAATAATAACGGCTTTATTTATCACCATAGAAACGAATAAAATTAAATAAGAAAGATCCCCTCATCCGCTCAGAATTGTTTTTTATCGAATGCAATCATATTGCATTCAAATCGAATACCTACAATAAAATTACACTATTCTGTCTAAGAACCGAAGGGACGATGGACAAACATCCACCACTGAAGTGCGCTGACCTACTTTTTATTTTATTTTTTTGTTATTATTTTTTTAATTATTTTTACATAGCAACCAGTTGATATAAATAATCACCATCTCGACTGGTAACATTCTCTGTGTCGTACAAATTAACAGAATGACCCCCAGCCATAAGACATATATATGTCAATAATATATATTTTTTTAATACCTTGACTAAAATAAAATTACAAAAGAAGAAGAGTTAAAATGCAAATGATGCTTTAGTGCATTAATATACAAATTTAATAATATGTTATATAACTAGCATCATTGTTTTTTTTTTTTTAGAATAACTAAAATATGTGTAATGTGTATATTATTGATAACTATTAAAAGTATAATTTTTTAATTTTCTATTACAATACAAAAATAAATAAATCAGTACAAATTTAACTCATTATAAATCGATATACAAAAATTTTTCAAAGGTATGGCTATATATAAAATTGGTTGGATATTGTCTACCAAACCAAATAAGTACTAAACGAACCATGAAGATCAACCAAAAGAAGATGCACTTTGCATTGAAATCCAGGACCTAATAATAACTTATGTTAAAATGGTATTTAATGATTTAATCCACAAACCTGCATTAATGTAAAAATACATAGATCTTCAACCAGTAATAACATTAAAACTTAACACAATTAATAAGACTTTCAACATAGTGTAAAGCAGAGGCGGATCCAGACCAAGATAACGGAGGGGGCAATTTTTAATGAACACACATGATATAGATTAAATTAAAAATATTAATTTTGTTATAGGTAGGTTATTTATTTAAATAAAAAAAGTCTTTAAAAAAAATATATTACGTATTATATTAATATATTGGTTACAAATATCTTAAACTTGATAGTAGAATATCACCTAATGATAAATATAACTGATAACATAGTACCAGCATAAGTTTGGTATAAAAAAAAATTTAAGACTTCCCTATTTACCCTTGAAGTCAAAAACTAAAGTTTGTGACAGTGAACAGGGAGGTGATCGCCCGATTCGCCCCCCTCTGGATCCGCCCCTGGTGTAAAGAGATATTAAATTAACAAATGAAGATGGAAATTATGAAAATAGTTAATAAATACATTAATAAAATTATTTTTAGTATAATTCATACTTATTATCTTCTGATTTTGCGTCAGTAGCCTTAACATGATTATGAACAACATTTATTGTTGGAACTGGTGATCTTAATGCACCATTGTCAATATTCTTCTTCTGCATAAGTTCCTAAAAATATTTAAATACATTAATATGTTTTCAGTATATTTCATATTTAATCTACCTTATTTTGATCTAAGTCACATTCATTTGATGAATCTTCGCTTTCTGATGAACTAAATGTTATATGCAATATCATAGTTTCATTAAATTTTTCGGAATCCAAATTTGATAGCTGAATACTACCATTTCTTACGATTTTTTTCATATTATTTTTATCGATGACTTCAGACTTACTTTGGGATTCAAGTTTATGTTTACTTTTACATTCTTGTTCATGAACATGTTTCGAAACTTTTGTAGTATTACCTGTACTTGTATTGTAAGTAACATTATTTACCAAATTATTGTTTTTCATATCAGTCTGTTTGATGTTTTTTTTCCTTGCTAATGGAGACACATGGCTACTTATACTTCTTTTTTTTTCATTGATTAATCTATTTTGTACTAGTTTTTCATCTTTATTACCAGGTAAACTTTTATTATTAATTGTCTTTAGTGCAGCTGCTCTTAGTAACAATATATCTTGATCATCAGTGTCGGGATTAGAACTATTTTTCTTTTTGCTAGATCTTCTTACCATAGATTTTAATGCTAAGAATCTAAGTTGTTCAGCTTCATCAGTTTCTTCAACAGTAGCCATAATGGATAGTATAGAAAATTTTCAAGCACAAAATATTTTTAATTCAAAATTGACATTGTACTATAAGCATTGTTTTCCAAAACTGTTATAGATGTTCACGTTTAACTCTTCTGAAACATAACATTACCAAACACATAATTTTATCTACAAATAATAAATATACATTTGTTACATTATACTACATATTAAACCTTTAAAACTATTTATGGAAATAATTTTTAAGCAAATGATTTTGAATACTCATTACAAAAGAATAAGAATATTTAAATTAGAAAATATTCATACGTCATAAATTACTTTTACAGTTTTGGATTATGAGAAAAGTTTTCTTTAATAAATGCAAATAATCTAAAGTGTTATATAAATTAAATTAATTACATATGTTAGTAAAATAGTTACAACAAAAATTAAAGACACGAGTTAAATAATACATAACCAATAAACATGCATAATATGTATTGTGAACTTATAAAACTAATAAAACAGATAATATATTACAATGAATTAATGTTATATAACATTAAATGTATAAATACCAACTGAAATTAGCTAATCATAGATTTTTTATTTTTTAACAAAAGAAAACATACATCATTTTTCAATCCGATAAAATATTAAATCTAGAATAATGAAAACTGATAATTTTTAAAAAAAATACATGCATATCTTTCAATAAATTAAAAACAATTAGCTTAATAATAATAAATATTAAAATAACGGTGTTTTTAATATTACTTATAATACATGTTTAATAGTTGTTACTTAATACTTACTACAGCAGAATCTAATTGATGTAAGCATTGTTAAATGAGTAATTATAATTAATTTTAAATCAACAATGAATTAAATCACTTTTAATATATTTACATAATACTAAAAATAATAATGAAAAAAAAACCATAAAGCAAGAATTAGTGGAAACAAAATCATTGTTTACTTGGTATTATTATTACATTTTATATGTTTTAATTCAATATTTTATCACTAATATTATGCTGAATATTTAATCTACACAAAAAAAAAAATATATAAATAATATAATTATTTTGCTATTACCTTTCATTATTAATTGTGTATTAGATTTGACAAGAATGTAACCGACCTGTACCAAATTGTTATGTTATTTGATAATTGTTATTGAACAATTTGACTAATACAAACATTTATTATATGGACACTTTTGATGAGGAAATGTATTTGAAGTTAAACTATACATTTTCCTTTACACACATCGGTCTATTTCATTTTCAATTGACAGCATTATTTTCAGTGTAGGTATTTAAAGTTAAACTATAATTTTTGTTTTTAATTAAATAATTTATTATTTCTAATCAACAGCATTAAAATTAAATTATACTTAACAAAATGTGTACCTATAAGGATAATTAATAAAAGGCACAAGTTTTAAATTAGTCACAAATTATTTCTGAAAATTGTTTTAACCTAACAATTTTGAGAAACTAATGATTTAGGTTGATTTCTAACAACACAGTTGTCTAAGTATTATTGATATTTATGTATTTAATATGTAGACTCAAAAACAAAAGTAGAAAGTATGTAATAAAATACTTGCCTGTACCTAATTGACCTTACCTGGTCGGCTGTTTAAATTCATCAACCAAAAACACTAGCAGTATATTCATTACAAATGTGAATAGGTATACATTATTTTTGGCGGCAATTAAATATTACATTGCTGTTACAACTTACAATAGGAACCAAATTAATTTACAATTTAAGTACAAAATAAAAATGAAGTATTATTAACAGTATAAATATTGAATTAGTTACTGATAATAAAATATAACAAACGAGAAGATAAAATATATGTATATTGCACGATTATAATTATAATATTATATCTATATATATTTATGAGAAGATAACATAGATCCATTCTTATCAATAATCACGGTTGTAGATTCTATCAACGGTTCTATGTTTGTTCTTTGGTTTTATCTACGACCGTGTCAATAATCCAAAGGTCGAAGTTTTACTGTGATCACTGAGATAGATAAGAATAGTATATTATAATTCTTATCTATCTCAGTGACTGTGATAGTATTCTTATTAATGATATTAATATAAAATTTCATTATTTGAATAATAAGATGCGAATTTAATATTACGGTATTCGTATTATTTACAGTTTATATTATAATATATACAATGTATAAGACTATCGTCTATAATATGTTTGAAGACAACATGCCAACATAACTAATATTAATCGAACATGCACAAGTATTAACTATGAGATGCGATGTATATAAAAAAAAAAATAGTAGGTATGTCTCACGGATAATATACTAAGTAAATAAATAAATATATATATATATTATACTAATAATATACTTTAGTATATTATCCGTGGGTATGTCTCATTGTTATTATGAATCGCCGTGATAACGATAAGCGCGTTTTGAATTGAAATTAAAAGAAAGGCTTCAACAGCCGAGTCATTAGGTAGCTGCTGGCTTTTACGTTCGCATAATAAAATTAATATTGGTTACATTTTTAATGGTTTTGATTTTTTATTAAACCTAACCATTATTAGAGTGGAACCTTATGATTATTGAACGACTTTAATTTGTCATTTTTGTAAAAATATTAGTTGAGTAATAATAATGTCATAACCTTTGTCATTTATACACAAATGAAAATTTAGAAATACCATTATTAATTATTATTACAAATAAAATCAAAGCCAAAATAATTAAATCATCATCTGATTTTAACAAAATAATAAATACGTATTTAATATATATTATTAATTAATATTTTTGATTCTAAAGATTTAACCTAACCCAGGTTACTTCGATTTAATTGATTAAACTTATTATCTATAGAACATTTTACATTAGGTATACAACGTTATAAATGTGGCAATCGGTCAAAAAGTCCATTTTGAAAAAAAATGAATGAATTCTTTGATATCATATTTTCATGACGTACTGATTTAAAAAATTACTTTTTAAATTCATATTTTTGCATGTTTTGATATTTTTATATTTTAAGATTTTAATTGCATATTTCAATATTTTTTTTATGCTTTTTTAGACATTTTTTAAATGTGTACTATAATACACATTATAGTTATTCTGTCTATTATAATATAAGAAAAAAATATGATGTATTTATAGTTTCGATTTATAACAAAATTGATTATTAGGTATACTTGTAGAAATAAACTGTTTTTCCTTATATATAGTTATACTTATTATCAATAATCGAGGAAAGAAAATAGGAAAACTAAAATAAGAAAATATCGGTTAAGATTATAATATGATCGAGCATTCGAGCATTGACCTTATTTCACTATTGTTCAAAAAATATAGATAATATTTACTACTACACTCTACAGTAATTTATATTTATATAGGTATAGCAATACCACCAGTAGCGGTGCCACTAGATTAGATTATATTGATTATAATATTTTGTTATGGCCGTTACCTATAGTTTTGAGATGTTACAATTATACCACCTACTTATATTAGATATGAAGCTATAATTGCTTCAAATTGCCCTATATTCCTCATTCCCTCCGCCACTGGATACTACTATAGGCCAGTGGCGTAAATAGAAATGAATTTATTAATTATATTTTCGGACTTTTTGTTCAATTTTTTTTAAAATGGACTTTTTGTCTCCGGGATTCTATAAATGCATCACTCAGTGAAACAGGGAAACTATATGAACTACCTAACAATAGCTGGAATACTGGAAAAATAGAAGAAGAAATAAAATAAAATTTATTCAATAATACATAATAAAAAGTTAGCAACCACTCTTGTGTTTAATTAATGACTAATGTATTATAGTGAATCAAGTGAAAAATAAGTACCTATTTTGATTTATTTTATTTTTATCACTAGGTATTAACATTTATGTGTATTTATAAATGTATTTAGTTATTAGTTAGGTAATACTATTCCGTACTTATGTATTATGTGATAATGCAATGCACTTTAAGATAATATATAAACTTACCATATAAAAGTGGTGTACCTATTGAATGTATGTATTACTTTATTATTAGTGTTAATTTAATAATTAAGCTAGTTATAACTAGCTATAATAGTAGACAGTTGAACATACCTATTTCATAATGTAACACTGTAACAAAATCTATAAAACGATAAAAAATATATATATTATTTAATATGTAACATGACAATATTATAATGAATAGGTAGTCGTAGTCCGCAGAATAGAAAACTGAAACAAAAACTTGGGAAAACGTATTACAGTAAATAGTATGAGTATTACTAGTATGAGGCAGGCGGATAAAGATATGCGACGCCGCGACGGATATGTACGCGTTTGCGTAATAGAAGCCTGTCCACAAGAGATTCCTCGCTAATGTAGTAATATTGTCTAAACTAAACAATTTAAACTCGTGGGCATTGTAAAGAAAATTTACTTAATCATATTCGTGATTATGAATTTATGAACACTAAAGGACGCCACAAACTGAACATATTATAATAGTTGATCCGAAATTATCTTATTCGCCAGAATGTTACTCGAAAATAGACAGCAGTCATGTCATTTTAACATATAAATCATAGATCATTTTTTGTTTTTTTTTTTTTTTTTTATTATTATTATAATAATATAAATAAAACCTGATCACCGATGGTCTTTCTCTCTCTCAAAAAAAATTGTAATGGCGAATTTTACTAGGTAGGTATATGTACAATATTATGAATCGCGGAAATTCCTTCTCTATCTGTTATCGGTACCTATACTAAGATATTTTCCCTTCATTTATTTTTTAAGTTTTTACCATTTAATAGCATATTTATTATTTATTATTTAATATTTTTTTTTTTCATGCATTTAATAAATTTGTTGTAAATAGATATTTATTGAAGTACTAAAAATCAAATTTACAAGCAAAAGTAAAATAATATATATTATATATGTATTAAATATTAAAACTGGCACGGTTAAAAAATAAATAAATAAATATAAACAAAGGCAAAAAATATGTGTTTAGAAATAACAAAAGAATCAGAGATCAAATGTTTTTACAAAATGTATAATTTTATATAATACATATAAAATACATAGAATACATGACTTCTAAACAAAGAGATAAAATTTTTTTAAAAAAATACTTTTGAATTATATATGCATATAAATATTTAATAATGCTTGTTAATTTATGAGTAATAAATGTAAATAATTTAATTTATGTTGTTTTTATTCTTATGAGTTATGATAATACGTAATCATTGATTATAATATAGGTACTGTGAATATACTATACCTACATGGCTATATCCAAAATAAAACTAAAAAAAATAATAATCAAATTGAAAAGTATTTTTTCAAAACAATTATATCTTTTTATCTTGAAATCCTGTATATTCTTAAAAACACATATATTCCATCGAAGAGAATTTGGACATTTCGTCTTAAAAAAACGCTCTATATTAATTATATTCATAAGTTTATGAATTTTAGCAATAACCTGGCTGATTAGTGATTACCAAAATCTACACTTTTTCTATACTAACTATATCGACAAAAAATGTTTATCTTTTAAATTAAAATTAATTTTTTAATGCTAAAATTAGTATTTTGAGAATGTATACATGACAAATATAGATTTTTATAAATAAGAGAACCGTGGGAGGACCGAGTCTGTCTGTGATATCTGTCTTATTAAGCTCATCAGCTCATGGGATGCTGCAGCCCTAGAGCCCCCCTATATACGGCGTCTCTGACGTAAAGTTTAAATCTCTTAATCAGAAATTGGATTTCGGGACGCAGATTGATAGGAAGTATTTGTTGGTAATCAGTCGGTGATCAAAATATAACAATACGAATTCGGAATTCCAATTGGGCTGAACGCCTGCGTAGATGACACATTAAGCAACTAGTAACACACCGTTGGATAGATCTGATTGTCTATCATACTTGTAAACAAAAATATCTAGAATAGAATATCAAGAATATCCCCTTAAGTTTAATGATGGTGACTGTTTGACAACAATCCGACAATGTATCCATAATATAATGGACAGTAGACCAGGTAAGCAAGTAAGCAACTCGTAAGTCGTAACACTCACCAGTCAACCATCATGAATTAAAATAATTCATTGTTGATGTTCATGAGTTATATACACCATTATGTATGTGCACTGCCATATAGCATAAGTAATTATTGTTATTGTAATTTAAGTTTAAAATTTCGTACCTACTTAATGATTTATTAATGTGTTTAGTATTTTGACAATATTATGTATCTAATAATATCTATAAAATGTAAATTATCATGTAGGTATTGATGTATTTAATAACACACATAATATAATAATTAATAAAATATAGCCTATAGGTAATATACTAATATTATGATACACCTAACGCGCTTTAATTTTTTAACTATTAGGTATAAGATGTGCTCAAAATAAAAAGTTCTCTTTCACTTCGTTCAGAATCTAAAAGAATCAAATGTTTGCCTAACAAAAATTGTATAAAAGTTAAACTAGTGGAATTTTAAATTTTTTTATGGGTGAAATAAATTACATCGACTTTCGGGATAAATGATAACTATTTACGTAGGTACATAAAAGGACAGGACGACAGGTACAATCAACATAATAGATGAAATTACAATGCATAGAAAAGAGATTACAAATTACAATGTATAATAATGTATATATTATATATATAATGTATTTTTATAAATATTTAAACATTTTATTCCAAAAACACCGTAAAACTTGATAAAAATTAACTGGTGATGTGTGATAACAGTCGTAAGATAGTAGTGAGCACAAACCACAGATATGTACTAATACTAATGTATTAGTATATTATATCTGTGGCACAGACTTCTATAGTAATATCATATAGAAAATCTGTGGTAGTGAGTCAGCAAAAAACCTGTAAACGATCACGATATCAATATAATGTGGTAAACGGTCAATAATTGGTCCCCGGACAATTTGTCAACGCATAAAAATGCCGTATGCGGACAATCGGTCCCCGTCATAATTTTATACACGGACAATTGGTCCCCGATCAATATTTTTTGAATAGGTATACGAGACACGAGTAGGTATAATTATTTTATCTCAGACAGCATTTTGTAATGATTAGGGCTCGATTTAAATGCCTTTTCAAAAAATGCATTATTTATTAAATAAATTCAAATTATTATTAAAAAATGAAATTATATTTGTATTATTTTGGAATTTAAATGATCGACGGGTGTCTTAAAGTTACATTTCAGCCTTGTCTAATTTAAAACCTGATTACGTCTGATGTTAAGTTCAAAATGAAAATAATTTATATTACATAGTACTATAACTATTATGTAGTACTTATATTTCAATGAGATCTAATTTCTTAGTCGTAGTACGAGAAATAGGTAAAAAATGTCCTAAAAAAATTTAAAAATGTAAAAAAATGTCTCAAAGTTTTTTATTTTATTATTATTATCATAATAAGTAATAAATGTATACTAGTATTATTCGTTATTATAAAATATAATGGTATACCTAATAATATTTTTAGACAAAAAAGATATCACAATAAGGTACGAATCTTGATGGATTATAAACTTTTGAGTATACTCATCTATACTACTATACTAGCATTATAATACTAACTATTTTTAGTAAACTGTAATAAAATATTTCCCTTGATAAATAATAATCTTTTATTGCTGACTGACCAATTTACCTTCGTCAGTTATACGTCTAGTTCGAATACATCCGTCTAGTTCGTACCTATTGGTTATAATAATGGATTGTTTAATAGAATGTTTTGAAACCATCCACGGGAAAATAAAATTGGGATACCAAAATTGTTTATTTGTTTTTCAAAAACCTGTTAAAAATGGTAAACGTTGGTAAAAACCTATGCAATGGTAGTATTACTACCGATAATGATTTAAAACATGTAATTAAATTTAAGTCACATAATCACGAAAATAATCCGGGTGTTTTGGAAGCGGAACGAGCCATTTATAAAATGAAACAAGACGCTAAGGAAAATTTAAATTTACCATCTAGAATTTATCTGAAGAAGGTAGGAAAAAAATACCTATTGAAAATAATTTAAAACGATCTTTAAGACGAATTCGTAGTAATAATATTACCCGAAATTAAAATCAATAAACGAATTAAACTTGGACAATTCAAAATGGGCCACTACTGGTGGAAAATATCCACAACAATTTCTTCTTTATGACAACAAAAATAATAAGAATAGAATTCTAGTTTTTGCTTCACAGCTATGTTTAAAATCGTTGTCATCATCACAACATATATTTATGGATGGCACGTTTGCAACCTGTCCACAAGGTTTCTTTCAAGTATATGTTGTTCATGCTCAAATAGGGGAAAACAGTTTACCGATAGTGTACGCATTACCTACTGCAAAAAAGAAAAAACTAAAGAAACCTATAAAGAAATACTATTGGTGTTAAAAAAATATTGTTCTTCGGTTAAAGCGATTTCGAACAAGCTGTGATAAAAGCAATTGAAGATGTATTTGAAAATGAAGTAACAATCCAATTATGCTATTTTCACTTAATCAATCTATTTGGAGAAAAGTCCAAGAATTAGGACTAGACATAAAATACAAAGAAAATAAACAATTCAGACAAGCTGTGAAATTAATAAGCACATTGGCATTATTACCTGTGAATATGATTAAAAAAGGTAATAAAATAAAAATTATTATCTATAAAGTTTACTTTTTATTTTAGGAATATAGGTCAATATACTAGGTCTATATTGTATGACACAATTAATTGCAATGACGATGTAGACGATATCTTGACTTATTTTGATGCTACGTACGTCAATGGAAATTATAAGGCATCAACTGCAAAATTTGAAACCACGTATCTAAAACCCCAACCCATTTTTCCACCACATTTTTGGAGTGTATATAATGCATCAAAAAAAGGTCGTGCCAGCACAAATAACATAACTGAACAATAATTTCCAACATATTGTCAGGTTTAAACATCCAAGTATTTATATTTTTATTGAATCGATACAAATAATTAATTCTACAACTATGATATCTTTGACAAAGAGCAATGAAAATGTTATTTTAAATATTTTTTTAAAACCAATAAGTGATAAAGAAAAAAATCATTGTATCTGTTTGTAATATAGTTTTGACATTAACTTTTCTAAAGACAAACTTTTGAATTATTTTTATTCCTTAAGTCTTGCTGTAAAACATCGATGAACCATCGAGGATTTATTTTCACGAAATATTATATAAATTTAATTTTTTTTATTTGACCATATATATTTTATTTACAAAGTATTATGTAATTAAAAATAAGTTTAAAAAACGTTATTTTGTATTTGTAGTGATTTTAAATATTATTATTAGATTATTATGTTGAAATTATTTACAATATATTTTTAACATTTTTACAATTTGATCTATTTTTTATTACATTGTTTTGTGTACGTTATCGATCGATTATTAATTATATTATATATTTTACTTTTTAGCATGTCTTGTACACTCTTCTCTACTGCCTAGTCTATCTGCATTCTTATGTGTATGATGTGAATTATTCTTTTCTTTTAAAATTTAAACATTTTGACAACAAATTAAATGAAGGCGACCACTCTCCCATCATATTTAAGTATTTAATTTTTTAATTTTTTTTTGTAAAATATTTTGTATTTAACTTTTAAGCCGGAGACCAATTGTCCGTGTATAAATTATGACGGGGGCCAATTGTCGGCATACTGCGTTTTTTCGTGGGGACCAATTGTCCGGGGACCGATTGTCCTAAATCCGTATAATGTATATCACATTATTTGCCGTCTTGCCGATTTTGCCGGCTCGTATCATACTCCGGCATTCTGCAATTCTGCATTAAGTTCTGCGCACTGATTACTGAACATTATTTAATATTGGTTATGCTTGTTCCTGACTAGATTTTTTTTCAATACTTGTGCTGTAACGGTTTTTCTAAGTTTGATTTGTTAAATCATAATCTATGTAAGTTACAAAATTTCACACTTCCTAGTTTATTAATTTTATGTGTAGCTGTTAAACCACAAAACAATTATATATTTTAACGATTTAATAATCTACTATAACTAAAATGTACAATCAAATTTTTTAATTGTTCATTTTGAGCCTTAAGTACTATATTTTATTGTATTATTTTTATAACATTTAAAATAATAAGTATGGTTGAAATACTAATGATGTTAGGTACTGGTTATAGATGACTTTACTATGTTTATTAACATAACCAGACAAAATATTAACCTGCTATCATCATATCAATACAAATCATTAAATCTTGAGAGGATTTCAGCGCACTTTTTGTTTTCTGTCTCTGATCTATGCGCAACATAAACAAAACACATTTACGCAAAATCATTTTTTCTTTGAGCAATCTTAAAATCACCCGTTACAAAAATGATGGAGAATAATATTTACGAAAGTATGACATATTGTTTTGTCTAAATATTGTTTCAAACCTAATTTAAATATCATTTGAATTTAGGTACATTTTTTTTTTTTTTTTTTTTTTGAAAGTTGAATACTTACCTAATCAAATAACAATAAAATCTAAAACCGATATGGCGACATGTCATACTCTTTAAAATATTATTTTCTATAGTTTTTAATTGGTGATTTTCCTTTAAGATTACTTAAAAATCATAAAAAAACAATACTTGGTGAAAGAGTTTTATCTATGTTGTGTGTGGGTCTAAGAGAGAAAAGAAATATTGCGCTGACATCCTCTATTGAAATCTGTTGAGAGATTATGGGAGTACTTAGTAACTAACGTATAAAGAGGCTTAAATATGTGTTAAAATATTGCAGAAGTTCATTATGTTAAATCAGTGGTTCCTACCTCAACATTAGGTGTAGATCAATTTTGTAAATTTTCCACGAGATTTTCCACTTCCAAAGTACACTACTTAATTCTTCCCTCTGTAATATTTCTAATATTAATTAAAAATGTATAAATGTAAACAATTTTATACTGCAGATCATTTAAAATAAGTCTGTGGACCTATATCTATGACCTAGTCTATGTTAGTAAGTCTTATAATTAAGTAATAAACTTAAATCTTTTACACATTTTTTCAACCAGATTCATATTATAATACTATACTTATTACGTTTACATCTAAGCAATATTGTATTTTTTATTTTACAATTAGCATGTATATGAATTACATTTTTTTAAAAATTAAAATATATTTGTTAAACTTATTTTGGTTTATACCAATAAGCAGCTATCAAGAGCTTAATGATGGCAAATAATGGATATGGTACATACATAAAGTGTTAACTGCAAGAATAGTTGTGGAAATTGAATAATTAATAGCAATTACTGATACTTAGAATTACCTTTAAGAAATCTAATTTTAAAGTTAGATATTTGTAAATTAATAAAAATAAAAAATAATTATTTATTATTAACAGTTTTAAAGTGTAAATTGTTCCTAATTAAATAAAATACAATTAAATATACTTTAAAATTATGAAAAAAATGCATGTTAAGTATTAGTAATATTATTTGAAATAGTTTTAATTTTTCAGAATCATTACCAAAATGGAAGAAGGACAACGTCGCATGGAGAATGCAGTAAATGATGTTTTAAATGATATAGATAGAAAATGTTTGAGGACTTTGCAAGTAAATTAATTTAATTTAATTTTTTTGTAAAATAATGTTAATTAATGTATTTTAAACTAATTTCATAAATATGAAAGTTCTCTTTTACATTTTAAACTTTAGTATACAAATGACTTAAAGTACCAGTTTATGACAATGTATCTACAATTTTTGCTGTTGAACTATCACTGTCTAATATTTGAAGTATTTGTTTCATCATCTGTGTATCTGTATATTATAATCTAATACTATTATTTTATGCGATTTTTTCACACATTTATTAGTAATATTAGCAGATACTATCTACTATTATGACCAAATACTACAATTTTGATATTTTGCAATTATATCTATAGGAAATGGAATGTTTTTTTTTATTTTACTAGTCTTTTATAATACTTAAGTTTATATTTTAATATTATAATCTAAAATTGTATGAATGTGTACATGGTAATAATGATATTTATTTTATTTATGTTCACAGATTAAGATGCATCAATGTGCTATTGAATGTTGTAGAGACTCTTCAAATAACATGAGATCATTGGAAGTATGTAATGAAAATTGCTCAAAGGAAGTAATGGCTGCTCAGAAATATATTCAAAATGAATTTTCCACTTGGCAGGTATTGATCTCCTTTTGTAATTTAAATGCAATTATTAATTTGAGCAGGATTGGTAATATACGTGTAAATATACGTGTATTAAATGACTAAAACATATAAAATCATACAATAAAAAACATAAATTATTCTTTATTTTAATTACCCATAATTCTAATTATTACTTATTTTAAAAATAAATAACTAATAATAATAATATAATATTATTATTATAAATTATATTATAATTTTAACTAACACTCATCAACTTTGTGTTAAACATAATTTATTAGATAAAAAAATGAAAACAATACCTTTTCAGCTACACATAAAGCTATAACATTATTTAAATGAATAAGTTAGTACAATGATTCAAATTTATCTTAATGAACTTAATTATCAATATAAATATATAAAACACGATTTACATAAACCTAAATATTTAAAGTATATTTTGTAACATGATTCTCGGAATAAAATTATCATTATGGTCATCACTTGTCAATAGTCAATATAATTTATAAACTATAACTGTGGCTGTTATAATTATGCTCTTGCTATTATAATAGCTATAATAAAACAAATGTTTAAATAATTGTATAATGAATGAAACCAAAAAGGTTTATATTGTACTGTATAATACACTCCAACCCAGAGTTTAAATCAAATTTTAATTTTGTTGATTTTTTATTATTTCTAATATATTTTTTCCCTATTTAAGTATTATTGAATAATACCACTATTTTATGATATAACTTAATTAATTACGGCAAAAACTTAATTTGATTCTATTAATGTATTGTATATTTAGCTTCTTAATTTGAATAGCATTTCATTATCACATCTTCATAGTACCTAGTAGATTTAAAAAAAATATTTATTGTGCTTATTTTTATTTTAGAATAGAATACAACGTTGTGTACAAGATTGTGGTGATGCTGTTATGGACAAAATGCCCAGTGACAGAAATCAGAATGAAAATGAGGTTTGTTTGATTTATGTAATTTAAATCATTGAATACATTTCATGTTTATAATTTACATATATTATTTTATATTGTGTTTATTATTTAACTGTATTAACTCATTTTATTTAACTTTTCTTATTGTTCTATCTACACAATTTTTCTTATGAAATTGATTTTTATTTATTAACTTGATCTTAATTTGTGTTTGTTTTGAAAATACAGAAAGTTTCATAATGCTAAATTATAAATAGGTAGTTCTCATTTATTTTAATTTACCAATGTTTTACAATTTTATATGTTATTACTTATTGATATAACTTTACCAAATTTTATCACTTCTTATAGATATTTATAAACATATTATGTTATTACATTGGATGATATTTCAGCTGTGACAAATTATCTTATTGTTGATATGTTATACAGTAGAATCCGCTTAATTGGGACATTGTATAAAGGGGACAACTGCTTAATGCTTACAAATTGACATTGTCTTGAATGAATATTTTCGTTTTAGACTATTTAACTTCATTTATTAAGGACAAATCTTTGGTGTTAAGGGACAGAGATAAAAGAGTCTAGATATTAGTTATTACTAGATACTATAACCTAATTACTGTAATAGCCTAATCTTTATGGCTTTATTATACTTTATACAATATGTACAATGTACATTATACATTTTATGTTTCATATCTTATTTTTGTTAATAATTTCTTTTTCCTTTACTACCACATACTCTTTTGAGTCGATTAGCATACGTACAAAATTACTTTATAATAAATCAATGTAATTAATTAATTTACAATACACTAATAATAGTAATAATAATAAATTAAATAATTATTTTTTAAACTTTTTTAATATATATATTAAGTATTGAAAATATATTAGGTACCTAGTTAATAAAATGTATGTATAAACTATAAATTATCTTATTAATTATGTATTTATTGTTTTTTAGATGAATAAATATATAAAAGAAGCAGAAGGATGTGCATCGCAATGTTTTACCAAATACATTAAAATGTTACCACAATTGACCAACAAAATTGTTGATAACTTGTCCAATACAAAATAATTTTGTAATTATTACAATAAGACCAATTGCATTTTCAAGATTACACATTTAAGGCAATATAATATGTAGATCATCAATCATATTATTTTAAACTTAATTGTGTATCAATCTTATAACATATTGGTTTAATGTAACTTAAAGTTATTCATACATTTCAATTAATTGTGTTTTTGTAGTTTGACATATTATAAATTTTAATATAGTGTAATAATAAATGGATTAAAAATGAATAATGAATATTTTATAATCAAACGATTCTCTGTTTTCAACAAAGTTATTATGAAAGTTACATTGGGGAATAATATTATTTTACTACAAATATAGAAGTTATCATGCTAAATAAATGAAAAATAACAATAGTATTAACATAGTTTATTAGATGGTATCATTGTTTTTTATAAGCAAAACTTTTTTTTTTATTTACTACACACAATATTTATAATTTATGTACTTAAAGAAATTCAATTAAATACAAGACGTTGAAATAAAATGTGGAAAAGGAGAATAAGAGAACAAAATATAACAAGTCCAAAAATAAAATATATTTCAAAGGCCTTAAAATGTTTTAATATTTAGACTCAATGTGGTGTAATCATTTCTATAATCATATTATTTTCACGTTTAGAAGTGAACAGTCTTTGTTGGAAAAGGACAGATCACACTTTGTTGTTTTCCATATATCAATCAACCACTAATAGTCAATGTACAGAATGATGATAAGACCATGCACACAAGTCGACTGTCTGAATCACTTTTAAACATAGGTGGATATAGTTTAATTTCTAGTTTTATTGATTTAATGATTGTTTTTAGATTTCATTAAATAATTCATGAAGATTGTATTTTATGCAACTATTCCAGAACATTTAGATTTTTAATCTTACAGTATTCATAAAAATGTATAGTAAATGTATGTTGTAATTTAAGTTGTTGAGAGTAAAAATAGAACATAAAATATATAATTTTATTTACCAAATCAAGACATTACATTTAAACTTATAGATATAATAATTACAACATTAAAATTTCCAACAATGTTATTATGTGTTGGTATGATTCTGTAAGTCTTAATGGCTGGCTTAGTATCAAAAATTAAAATTAAGAGATTCTTTTTTCTTTTTTTCAGTTATTGTTTCAAATTTGTTAAAATACATGCTTTGCCAAAGAAAAATTAATTGGGCAATATTTTTTTGCAACTAAACCATAAGGCTGTTTAGAACCTACATTAATAACAGTATGTTTACTATGTAAATTCCATACATGAATACCAATGCTGTTCTTAAGTTTAACCATTACTTCTTCACTAGTGTTTGTATTAAAGTATAGCTGCCAATCAGTCCAACTTATTGGACAAAATGCTTCTGTCCCTAATACCGTAAATCCTTTGCATTTTTGTTTATTCATATCAGTTACCTATAAAATTAAAAGTTTTATTTGAATTAAACAATATAGTTTAAATCTTATTACTATAAATGTTTCATTTTACAATAATTATTGGTAAGTTGCTAAAAGTGTGAATTTCAAATCAACAGAGATAAAGAGGTATTTTAGTACTCTACAATGAACATAAAATTATTTCAATCCATGTGTATTTGGACTTGATTTGCTTTAAATTTAAATTTTAAGTGAATCTCAAAACCTTGAAATTAAAAAAAAATAATCATTAAAATAAAAAAAAAAACAATAAAACTAGTTTTAAAATACTATAACAGCTTATAACAGCATAATATCCTTATCAATAAATTGCATAAATTATGTAACTAGTCACAATAATAATAAGTTCATCATTTATTGACATTTAAGAATAATACTTAGTTGATAAATTATGTATATATATATATTTGATGAAATTTGTTCTTGAGATACAAAGAGATGATTTTGAAAATAATTCTTTATTTCTATTTAAATAAAAAAATTAATATCTAGGAATTGATTATATATTCTACAAACTTCAGTGTTCAAACAAAATTAAATTTTACGGTAAAAAAGTAATAATTGTTCATAGGAATTGTAATTTTAATAATTATTGTAGAATATGGCGTAACATCATAAAAATATTGAGATTAGTGAAGAAGTATTTTTTCAATTTAATACCTACTGTTATTGTTTAGAAAAACTATATAACTATAATTATCACCATGTAAGGACCCTAAACCAGTTTTAAATTATAACATTGAATAAAGATAGATAAATTACTTTATGAATATATTGATTTTTTTTTCTTTTAATCTACTCACCAGATTTGTATCACAGATTTTTTTAAGTGTTCTAGTAATAACACCCGGACCATTATATCCCCAATCATTATTACAATAATTAGAAGCAAAATCATTGATTGAAGTATTTGCGACTGCTCTTCCTATTTTATCGACATCAAAATTCAATACAAGTGAGGCAACTGATGTGTTTGATTCAATACTTGCAAAATTTGATAAGCCCTCTAAAGATCTAAACAATAAATAAATAGTTAAATTATTGTTATGCCTCTGAAAAATCTAGTTATATACTATATACTTAAAACAAAACAAGGTACTCACTTCATTAGAACTACATCTAGGTCCAAATAGGTCCCTCCGAATTTCCATAATGTTAAGAATCTTAGTAAGTCACTTGCATGAGAAACTGGCCATTGACTAGTGGATATAGTGTTTGAGGTCACAAAGTCTTGCAATGGAGTATTATGAGAATATTTTAAAAAATTTATATACCTTAAATTAACATTTGTATACATTTTAAATCTATTAATAATATCAGATTCATTGTTTATATAACTAGGAGCAACAAATAATACAAATATATTTAAATTAGGATTTAAATTTGCTGCAGATTCTATAGCACAGCCTTGTCTCAAACTTAAATTAATTCCATTTTTATGGTTACATGATGTTTCAACAAAGAAAATACTATTTTTTGTTACTTCTTCAGGATTTAATTCAAGTAAAGAATTATCTTGTTTTTCTTCAAAATAACAGGAAATTAAATGTTTTTGTGATGAATTTAAGAATTGATCAATATTACTGAGAAAATTCAAATTATATACAATTACTAATGATATAAGTAGTAAAAATATGATACGGAAAAGTAAATTTCTTTTCAAATATGGCCAACAAAACATTTTAAATTATTTTAACAGAGAAAATAAAATGAGATTTAAAGCACTTATTTAGAATGAAACAACAAAAAGAATATAAGTGTTTCCAACTTTCTTAATTTTGAATTGCAACTTGAAAATCCAAATCTAAAACAAAAATTAATGTTATATTATAGAGTGTTACATTTTTTTTCAGTCAACGCAATTGTTTTAATCTATAATCATTTATCAATTATTTTGATTTTTCAACTTTTAATAGTTAAATCAATTTAAAACAACATTCTAAATTTTAACAACAATTATAATACACTCA
This sequence comes from Aphis craccivora, assembly GCA_009835225.1. NCBI lineage: Eukaryota > Metazoa > Arthropoda > Insecta > Hemiptera > Aphididae > Aphis > Aphis craccivora. The sequence goes on along the minus strand of VUJU01001558.1, from coordinate 607 downwards.
TACAATATTTGTTTATATACAAATTAATGAAAATATACATAATATCTTTTTTATCAAATCAAACTATTTGATCATAATATACATTAAGGTACAAATAACCAAACAAAGGGATAGAACAAAACATATTTTATTAAATCAAAAAACTGAACATTTGTTTTCTACTTACGTTGTTTTTCTAACAACAATAAATGCATTATACCTAGCGTTAGTATTTCATACAACATTGGTCAATTAATACATACGACACTATAATAATAAAGCATCAACAACTGATTAATGCATAACTCTGTTGTTGAAATCAAAATCGATGGACTGTTAAACTATCTAATATCATATTATGCATTTATTCAAGTTAAAGTTCACATTCGTTAACAAATCGAAAAGTCAAAATAAATTAAACTCACCGTACGAATCACGTAATTTATTTATGAAATTTAAAAATTTGATAATGTCATGATAAATGATAATGTCGTTATCATTTTAATATGTTATTGTATTACACATAGATAATAGAATCTATTATCTATGGTATTACATCATAAACAGGCGCGGATCCAGTAATATATTTTTGGGTGGGCCCGTAAATTTAACCACAAAAGATAATACA
>VUJU01001557.1:11299-46963 GCA_009835225.1 Aphis craccivora | reverse complement strand
GAATATTTTTATTTTTATTTTTTTCTTGTTTGAACCAAGGGGCGATGGGACTCGTTAGGAAGCTAGAAAAAAACTTAAAAAATATTTAATTTTATTTGTAAATACGTATTTTAATGTTTTTATTCCCATTAATCGTTATCATACTTAAAAATATTAAAAAAAATTTAAAAATACAAAAATGCTTAAATTTGTTTTATTGCACCTATACTTTTATAATATTAAAGAATTGTTTTCATTGATGGGGGCCCACAACCACATATTGATCTAGGCTCCTGAAGGTCTTAATCTGGACTTCCGAAGCAAGCTGACAAGTGCCGAATTCACGGAGTAGAAGTTGGAAGTCCTTTGGGCTTCCGGTAAATGATTTAATAACACTGATGTTTCAATTTACATACGAGTAAATGTTTGTTTTTTTTTTTTTGTTTTTTTTTTGGTTCTACAATTGTTTTAAACATCATACTTCGTGAAATGAGACCCACTCACTGCAGTAATCAGAATGGACAGGCAGTTGAAGTTGCTGGCTGCTTTGATTGCGATGGACAACGACGACAAGGCGGACGTAACGCATAATTGAATTAGAAAAAATTATTGAAATTTCAATATTAAAAATTAAAAAAATAATATTGCAATTAAATAATGAAAATGGAATTCTTGATTTATTAATTTATTAATTTATTTATTCTTAATTTTATCAAATCCACATTCAAATTGTGCAGATTTGTTGTAAAATTATTGAATCCTTTCTTTTTTTAATATTATATTTTTTTTTTTATGAATGTTTTTTGGTTGATAAAATTATATAGAATTAATAGCTTTATATTTTTTATGTGTCCGTAAATAACACATAGCAAAAATAAAAAATGTTTTAGAATGTCATTAATATTTAATAAATTTTAAAAAAATACTAAAAATATAAATGTTGTTTTATTTTTTATTTTTATTTTTGGTTCGACGTTTGTTTTAAATATCCAAATTTCATCAAAAACACTGTGTAAATAATAATTTTACATAGCTTGGCGGCTACTAAATGATGTATTTAAACAGTTGTATTGTTCTATAGTTTACCTAACTATAATAAAAGTATGCAAAATGATGCGAATATTCATGTAGAAATCGAGACATAATGGATTTGGTTTCTTAGTTGTTAACATATACCTATAAATAATAGTAACTGCGCTTCTTCGTCAAGCTAAGTAAAATTATTATTTACACTAAATAAATACACAAGGTACATTAAATACAAACAGTTATACATATTTCTATATTATTAATTTATGAACTTTATTACTTAGCCAAATTTTGATATCACAACTTTTGTAATTTAAGTGATTTTTTTTTACTTAGCGATGTTTTCATGTTCCTCAGGGTGGAATTCTCTCCCTGTTCTCTATAATATCTATTATTCTGATAAACCCACCTCCCCTAATACGCTGGTCGCCAACTATGCTGATGACAAGGCTATAGTTTCAAAAAATCATGATCCATAAATAAACCCATAATAATATTTTCTTTTGATTGGTGAATTAATAAATAAATAAACCATACTTTGCATATGAGGAAGGTTAGGTTGATAATAATTCAAATAAAAACCAACTATTTATTACCTATATAGTTTTTGGTAGTTAATTTACAAAATCAGTTATATTTCTTTCACTGTATTAATGTTAATCGTTATCAATTCAATGCTATTTTTAAGTAAATATGTATACCTATCTATATAATATTGAAGTTTATAACTGTCTAAAAAATATAAACCATAGGTATTTAAAAAGCGACTACCGTAATCTCAGTTTCTCGCTGGAGTTTCATACTTGCACCAAATAAAAAGCTTATAAAAATGTATCATAAATAGTTAGAAACTTTTTTAAAAGCTGAAACTCTTTTAATAAGATACAATTTATGCAAAACTTAAGAGTAAATAATACTATTTCATAAGGTTTTTTATAAAAACACATAGGTAATCAGTAAAATTATAATATTGTTTACATTTGAGTTTTAATCTAGACAAACATTGCTCTACAAATTACAATAGATATACTATACTTGCCTACCCCCCTTTGATCTGATACATATATAGTGAAATTTCCAATACAATCAAGTATCTAGAGGAATAAAAAAAAATCATCTTATTATAGAGCGAATTGTCAAATAGAATTAACGCATGATATCAACAGAGGTCAACAATAATTCGTTAAGCAGAACATTTTGTTAAATGTAAGTTCATTATATAGAAGTTTCACCGTATCTACATAGGATAAATGAATATATATTATTCTAAAACACTCATATAAATTATGTGGATAAATCTCGGGCATCGGAATTTCCATAGTTGATAACTTACAAATGTAAAAGTTATGAGTAAAAGTAAAAATATAAAGGAAGTATTCACTGAAGTAAACACAGTCTTATACAACCACAATCAGGTATTTTGATGCATTTTAGTTTATGTAATTGCAGTAGCAGTAGTATAGAGTAGGTACTAGGTACGTACTAAGAAGTCATATTAATTCAGTCAGCTTCGAAAACTGTTTACATAAGAGTCTCCATTAATATTGAATTCTAAAAAAAAAAATGAATAATAATTTATATTTGGTACCCTAGTTAATGTTCCAATATATTATAAATAATTATTAAAATAATATTTTCCGGATATACCAAAGGAGATATTAAAAAGATAAATACGATTCAACTCAATGGTTGTATGTAGGTACACTGTGCATATTTTATATAGAATGTTAAAAACGAAAGCCTGTAATATTAATGTAATATATAATATTATAACACGTTGTAAAGATATTATCCATAGGTATTAAAACGATTAAAAATAATACAACTCATTTAACATAAAACTTAGTAATCGTTTGTTCATCGGTAAAATAAAACTTATAATATTATGCATACCGCATAATAATATTATCATATCTGTACCATTAATAACAATTTCATAACGGTTTGGTATCTACTTTCGTTTATTTGGAGGTAGTCCATATGTCCAACAGTAAAGTAAGTTATGTTATAATATCTACACATTAAGTGCGTTCATACTAAACGAGTTATTAAATCACCATTTATTTATTTATTTCGATATAATTCAATAGCATAATATTAATCTAGAATTAATTATAATAATAAGAGCTGATACGTGTAACAACTGAGATGAGCTGTATGTTACCTATACTAAATTCCTGAATAAATTTAATTCGTTTTATAATTATGGACGGGGTAGTGGATTCGCTACTTGTGTAGGTAATATTATATTTTTGAACAATATGTAGGTATTCCCAATACGTTAAATAAATGCTACACACAATTGCAATGTATATTATAGGTGTGTAATAATATGCAACTATACAATTATTTTACTTGATTTTATGTAATCATGCAGATCGACCGTAAAAAAAAAAATTAATAAAATAAGAGTAATAACATTACGTTAAGCGTATTAACATTTTTTATGTTATTCGATTTATTTGTAAAAGTCATTATTGTTCGAGACAAAAATATAAATAATTTCTACATAATCTCGTGAAAAATTGTTTTTTTATTACAAACTAAAATAGGTATTATACCTACCTATACATTGTATAACTTAAGCGATTCATTAGATTAACCTATGTAAGAAGTACCTTCGTATTTTCATCAACGCTATTGTACCACGTTACCAACAGGTCTCTTATTCAAATCCAATATAATAATAATATTGTATTTATAATGTCCCGGCATTGATTAAATATACTATATTTTATCAATGGTCCCGGAGATCTTTGTCGACGATTCACCTATACAAGTGCTTAGGTGCTTATTGTTTTCGAGAAATCTTTATCTATTCGATGACGTCTTTTTCGGCACGTTATGTGTTTGAAACACGCTGGTGAAAGTGTCTTAGTGAAACTGAAATTTATATTGTATTCTACAAATTAAAATAGTCGTTGATATTCTATAGACGATATTATATTAACAGTTAAACGCATTGACTTTCAATTAGTTATTACATTAAATGTTTACGATAGGTTAATGTGTGTGATGATTACATAATAATGCAAAAACACAAAATACATCATTGTAGTACTCAATTCTTTAATTGTTTATTTATGTGCAAAAATAATATTCTTCGTTAATTTATTAATTTGAATAAGATTAATGCATCCACATCAACAATACTTCAAAGGTACTTTTAGATACCTACTGAGCTAGTATTAGTTTTAAAATGTACACGAAATCAACTTAAAACAACAATACGGACTAAGTAATAATACCTAAATAATTATAGACTTACTATTATATTTAAAAATATTTGAAGAAATTAAAATGTTGATGCGCTACTAAAAATATAATATTATAATATTCAATTATATAATTAAAATGAAATACAAAATTAATATAATTTAATTCATTAACAAGAAAAATGAACATAATATACCAAATACAATATATTCGTACTGTATGAAATCCTTAAAACAATTCCATCTAAATAAATAATAATTTCTTTTAAATTTATTTATTTCATTAATTAATTGATTTGATTGTACACTGTTACAATATTATATAATTAAAAACTATGGTCGTTATAGTTATAGTTTAAATTTTTAAGCTATCTTATTGGTCATCCTGGATTTATTGGAAAATTGTTTTTAAGTAAACATAGTTTTATTCTTATAAACACCTGCAAATATAAATTTTCAACGAAACAATTTATTATAAAAAATAAAAATGCATTATTATTATTATTTTTTTTTAACTCATTAAACACCCAATAATAAATATAATATAAAAATATTGAAGTATAAATTATTATTTTGAAAATTAATATTTGTGATTATCTAATTTTTAATTAATATTACAAGTAATAATCATATAATAAATTTCTTATTACCTGCTGCTAGTTATAGTCGTATACTTGTGTATCTCTTTTCTCATTACTATAGTAATGTTATGTAAATCTGTGTTCTAATTATAATAGTTATAAATACATATACTTTTAATTTATATATTTATCATAATAAGTGTTCTTAAACGAGTTTCTATAATAGCATTAATTAAGAAGTACATATTTACAATAATAACAATAATTACGGTATATTATTATGCTCAATAATATTATAGGTCACTCTTATTTATTACTCCATTACACTATTCAAATACCTATATAATAATAATGGTTAATATTTAAACATGACTCTTAAAAACAGGAATCATGTTTTTAGTCCTAACAAATGTATACAATAATTAAATATAGTAATATTATGTTGTGAAGTCAAACACTGGATAACAGATAACATAAAACCTTCCTAAACATTGTTTAAAACATTCACTAAAATTTAAAAAATAAATAAATAAAACAGTGTACCTAAGTAGTAATGTTGATCAAAGTTAAACAATTTTTGAATTAAGATACATAATTACCTGTTATTGCGTTTTGAAAAATGATTGTACTTGCATGATTAAATTCAATTTAATTTTGAGTTTAGAATATTAGATTCAAAAAACTAATGATGAATAACAAAATGTTATTATATCTCACACAAATGTTGTAAAATGTATAATCTAAGAAAATAAAACTAAGTTATGAAAAATAATTTTAAACTTAAATTAATATTAATTTATACAGATATCAAATCCTATTTTCTTATGCAATGTACCTAATTAAAAATTAACTTTAATTTTACTTTGATAAGACCATAAAATTATAAATCGTATATTCATTTATCAAAAACCTATACCATTTTAGATACTTACTTCCCGTATTTAGTATAAGAAAAAATATAATATTTTTGGAGATGATACGGTTAAACAAATTCACATCAAATAATAGTTTATAATTTTATATACAAGAATTAAAAAAAAAAAATCTAAAAATATTAAAATATGAATACTACAACCTGTTTTACTAATAATTAAGATTATTGATAATATATATATATTTTTTTTTTTTAATAAACAAGTAATTTTAATAACTCTACATTAATAAATACAACAAATTCAGTACATTTAAAAAAATAACAATAATAATAACATCATAATATAATATTAAATTATTATCAAGGCTCACAATTCATTACGTAGGTAACACAACACAACCATTTTATCGAGCCATTCAGCCAATTAAAAGGCGTCAAAATAATATCATAACTAAAATGCAACCTTCGGCTAAAATCAGCCTTGGTGTTCGCTCACATATGTTTATAAGTATATTTAAAAAAAAATGTTTATAATAGATGATTGGAGATCAATCCATTTTTACTGACAGACCGGCCAGCATCATAATAAAACAAAGTGCGTATGTGACTACCGTCACTTTGTTCTGTTCTATGTTTGGACCTTCTTCTAACAATTCTTCATTGGTTTTCTTTACCGAACTCGACCTCCACCTCCACAGTTTCTTTAAGAATCTAAAATCAAATAAAACATCATGCATATCTATACATTGCATTTACGTCGTATACGTTGTACACTTTCAGTCAGTAAAATATTAAAAACATTAACTCTAAAAACTAATATCGCTTGTTTATACATTTGAACTATATACAAATAAATACACAAGGATTAAAATAAGCGTGGCTAAATAAACTACGTAAAAACATACTGATTTTAATTGTCAAACATGTATAATAATATATTATTATATTATATATATATATATGCATATCAGATGCAATGTAATTATTCTATTAATATAAAATATCTACACGAGGAAACTCAAATCATTTTTTTATCCTATCAGATCACATTGTTCTATAGAAGTAATAAAATCTTAAGCAATATAAGATACCCGAGCCACAATATTAAATTTAGATCGATGTTAGTTTTATTTTTAATCTTTAATTACATCCAGTGCTATCAAATAACAATATATAATATAATATATACAGCTGCAAGTAAATAATAATATACATATATTATCATGTAGCCTTCAATGTATCGATGCATGAAATCTTATAATTTGATCTACTCCAATAGTTTTTTTTTCAATTATTGCAAAAAATAAAAATAATTTACTATATTATAAACTTTTAAAAAAATATATATGTATATATATTATACTATTATAGATTTTAATATATAATAATATGACAAAAATGATCTTTTGAACTAAAGATAACCCCTACGTTGAACATGTATATATAATATTACGAGTGAGAAAATGTGGTCAACCGCACGATATACTGCACCACTAATAATGATCAATATCCTATAAACCCAATAGACAATATTTCTACGGTGCATTGTAACTATGTCCAATTCAAGGCTAATAAAATGTTCATGCGTCAATTTTTCATGTTCAAGGATAAAATAGTATAATGATTTGATATTATGACATTGATGGTTGATGGGACAATTGACTGGATTCGTGTACATAAATTACCTAATATTATATTGTATCGAGAACTTCAAACTGCTTACGTTTCATGTAAATTTTACAGCATTAAATTATTCGTAAAAACACATTAAACTACAAATCAATTTGTCTTGTGTTGATAATTTATTCTTTTAGTATAACATTTTGGCCACAAGCAATTATAATTTACAAGACAAATAACAGCGATACATGAAGTAAATATTTTATTTATAGGTATACGTCGTATTTATCATGACAAATAAAGCTATTAGTTAGCTATCTGAATTGGCATTATTATAATAGTTTATTCGTGTTAATTTTTAAAGAAAAGCTTTAAACGGTTTTAATTTCGTTCTACGAAACAAATAAAATAAAACACGATTTTTGTACTGGTTATAAATTTGTATTTCAAGAGCTTGAACTTTCAACTTATACATCAGTAAAATCATACCTATTATACTGTTACATAATAATGCATTATTATTATGTATTACGTTATTTTCATAACGTGTCATGAAAAAAAAAAATTGAAAAATAACCATAACACCTACATCAGCTGTTATAGTTATTAATAATATACGATTACAGCATTTTATTATTATAATAATGTATGCATTAAAATATTGTCTTTGGTTCTAGATTGTGTGTACGAAAAAAAAAAGGTTCACAATCTTTCTAACTAATAATGATAGCTTTATTATTATGATGTTAAAATTATATTATAGAACTACATCGTGTTGTTAAATATAATCAGTGCCGTGTACGGAGTATTGCGTTGTGCAAACATTATTTTGAATTGAACTGTGAATAAACATTTTTTTTTCTTAATTCAATTTGATTAAAGAACGACGTCAATATAATACTTCCACTAGTTCCAATTGCGCACATTTTCCTACTATTATCATATTAACATAAAAAAAGAAAGCGTTATTTTTTTGTTTCTGTGCCCCATTAAACGGCGTAACAAGGCACTGGATATAAATATATTATGATAAACTTAAAGTGCAATTCGTAAAAAAAAATAAATAAACTATTAAATGTTATGAATCAAATAAATACAATTTATTATAAAACGTATAATATAAATAATCAAATTTAATTTAATAAACTAAACTAAAGTTTATACCTTAAAAAACAAAATGGCACATGGTACAAAATATTAGGAAACACATACAAAAATATTTTAATCATAATTTATTGTTTTTTATCAATCTTAGGTAGGTAAAATGTATGTATTAAATAATTTAAAATATTTAAACATGATGGTTAGTTAAAGTAAGGTATATTCGTGATATATATAGATTATATAAAATATAATTCTTTATACTTTAACAACGAATCTATCCTAAAGATAGATATTCGTTAGTGAACCTCAAAATAATTAATCTGTCTGATGTTAGATGTGGTATTACTATCGATTGACGTATATTCGTTGAGTTGCATAGATAAGTAGGCTTAATAAAATTACCAAAATTCAAAACGTAATGAGATATTTTATAAATGTATCACGAACATACCTTACTTGGTTAGCTTTATCCTATACGTTGACACATTATCACGTAAAATATTATAATAGGTATGCTACATTGCTAAATAATGATAATAATTTTTAAAAGAATGTCAATAATTTTCTAAAACTATAGTCTTTGATCGTTCGTATACAGTTCTATTTGAATTTTAGATCATACTCAAAGCACCAATAAACATCCAATAATGGTCATAGCCATGCCCATGGAATATGTTGTGAACACGATTTTCTTGTACCTACGGTTTACTGAGTCTAACATCAAATCCGCCTCATAATTATAATACATATCATCTTCACTGAAACATAAAAATCACACGATCGCCTAACCATGAAAATCTAAAGATCGCAAATATTTATTTTATTTTAGCCTGTATATTATCATGCATTATTTGTTGCAATATCAATAATAATAATGATTTCCCAGTGCGATAGTTATATATTTAAATGTATTTTATATTTATAACTTTCATTGATAAGCAAAAAGCTATATACTAATATGTTAGTTTAATTTTGCATCCAATAAAACGATTATAAATAACAAAGGCTTAAGCGCCTTTCCCTATTTTCTAAAAGTAAGATGCGGTGTACAAATTGTAATATTAACACCATAGTGTTATAAATTATCTCAAAGTTAAATTACACTGAATTTCTACTTAATGGTATTAAATATATTTCGAATCATAACAATTTCTATTGAAAAAATGTATTTGATTATGATCTACAATGCAAGGAATTGACGTTTTGGTAATATTTTAACTAACAGCTAAATTAAAAAACGTAAAAGTTAGTTTTGAACTCTGATGCCTATTGTTAATTCATTACCAATTTAACTACCGATTGTGGTTAAATGGTAGACAATGGTTGATTTAATTAATCTGTCAAATTAAAAATCAACGAAGAACCAGTACAATTAATTATTAACACATACTCAGAAGTCAGAAGCTTTAATTTAATAAATTAATTTACAATTATATAATGATTACCTATATTCACATGCAAATCTCAATACTTAAAAGTTTTAACTTTAAATAATTGAATACCTATGTAAATATGTATATATTTACCATATATTTAAGTTAATACAATCCTAGACTGACAAATGACGATAATTATTAATTAATATATATTTAACTAAAATTGTTAAAATCAAAAATAAATATAACTGTAATTTAATAAGTAATAAGAGATTAATTTAAGTTTATTCAATTAGTTGGTAATATTTAATTATATTATATTGTTGTTAAAAATAAATAATGACCTCAACTGATGTATTTATAATCAATCTAGATACTCAGTGTTAATTGAAAATGACAAAAAAATTACTAAAAAGCCAGAATTTCCAAATGCATGCTTTATATCTTCATATTATGTAAGTATAAGAACTAATTTTATACTTGTACTACCAATCTAGGTACTTATTATAAATTGTGATTTACCAAGCATATTAAACCCCTACCCCTTTATATTTTAATAAAGCATTTATTCAAATTCTGATTTTTTGGAAATTTATGTGGTGATAAAATCTACTCCAGACATATTTTTTTTTAAATAGTATTACACTAATTATTACATTGTAATATTGAATACTTTTAAACTTTATGTACCTACTAAGGATAATATTATAATCTTAAATAAAATTATTTTGAAGTTATAAAATATTAGTAGATTAGTATTAAATATTAATAATTATAATTTTAAAATCATAATAGCCCACATATCATTAAAGTAAATTATCACATGAATTATTTTACTTAGTACTAAGTAGGTACCTACATAAAGTTCATAATATAGTTTTTAATCATAAAAACTATATAAGTTCAAATACATATAGATTTGATTTCATTAACAATTTACAGAAAAAAAGACAATTTATTCATGTTTGAAAAAAGTTTTATTCACAAAAGTACAATACTCGTAAAACATCTAAAATCTTTGATATTAATATAATCTTTTAAACTACATAAAAATTAAAAACATTGAATTTGAAAAATTAAAGAAATAATTTTATGATTAACTTATTTAGTGATAATTCATATTTTTGGTATTGGTTTTTTAATTTCAAATTTATTGGGTATTAACATTATTTCTAGTACTTTAGTGGTATAATCATAAAGCTTGTTTGTTTTCAAAGCCCTAGTAATCATCATCATATTCATTTATTTTTTTATTGAATAATATAATATATTGTATTGAATACATTTACTTAATAGTGCACAAGATATAAATACCAAAGAATAATCAGCCTATTTCCTAAAATTCTGTAATAATACGGACTAATACCTAATTAATACAAAAAAAAAAAAGCAAATAGAAGATAATATATTATATAATTATAATTTCTTATACAAATATTAAGAAAAATAATATAACATATAAATTAATTTGGACATGTTTTTATGATTAATGGGAGCAAAATATTCAAAGCTAAACGCCTAATTGGACTTGATAGTAAGACCATGTTATAATATTATGTAGGTACAACGTATTAACAAGAATACAAGATTAAACCTTTTTGAACATTGATCTCATTATAATTCATAGAAAATTATAATTAATACATATTGCGATATAATAAATGAAACTCATCAATTACCTATCTAATATCTATTATTGTATCATAGCCCACATGACGTATAGATACCTAAAATTATTACGCAACTACTATTCACCAATATGTTTAAGTCAATTTAATAAAACTTTGGAAGCATGTGTTTATTAATAATAATTATAGATAATAATTCACTTTAGTAAACAGAATTAGTATATGATACTTTAAAATTTTCAGTACCTAAATAAAATGTATCTATTTTTCGTTTCGATTTTTTTTAAGATCTTATTTATTAAAACTATAATACTTTAAATCGTTTTTTTTTGTTGCGAAAATATTATATTTGTATTATGCTGTAGGTTACTATATTAGTATACTTTATCAGTATTATGCACTTAATCCCAAGGTATATTCAAAATACCGGAACAACTCAAATAAAGTAGGTATTATAAAAGCATAAAACTCCATTACAATTAAAGTATCTACTTTTATAATTTTAAATATTATTTTTCACTCAGCAAAACAAAATAATAAAAATTCAATGATTAATATAAAAATATTGGAGTAATTGTATATAAAACTTATAAATACGAAAATATTGTGATTCATATGACTATATTTTTTTTTGATTTTTAATTTTTGTATAAAATCAATTAATACATGATATTTTAACATTATGACGTATTTAACATAATATTATCATTATTATGTTATACATATGTCATATTTATTATATATTAATTGCAATCAACATAAAATTCGATACGTTTGTTTGAATGAAAACGAGAAAAACAATATTCAAGGTCAATTTCAATCCATCTGTAGGTATATGTTTCTTTTTTAATATAAAATAAAACAATAGGATTAATAATGAATGACTATAGTTACAATCCCACGATAGTACAGATAAATAAAACAATAAAAATACAATATTTTCTATGAATTGTTCTTTGCATTTTTTTTCTCGAATGTAATTTATTTTTAAACAAAGCATAATATTATAGAACAAAAACATAAACATTCACAACAAATTCATACTTTTCTAATTATTTACACTCATATCAGATTACATACAATAAACTGAATAAACTCTAATATAATTTAAATAATTATTTTTATTAAATGAAATGAAAACTTATTTTGAAAATTCTATTTTATAGCATAAGATATCCAAATAAAACTGTATACCATAATATTGTTATATATCAAGTATATAACATATATTAATTATATTATGCTATAAATAAAATACCATATTATTATTATTATTTAAAACTAATTACTAAGCTATTACAATTGAAATATATTTATTATTATAATATTATACCTATTATACCTACCTACATAGGTAGTAAATAGTACATTTATCAAATTCCACAATTCCAATATTTGTAGGATGTAGGTACTATAAAATAATACCTATTCAAATTACTATTTCTTACGGTTTATATTAAATCAATAAATATTTTAAGTAATTGAATAAAAACTGAAAAGTTTTCCAAAGTTCTTTCGATAAATTTTATTGCAATAAGTTAAACTTTATATATTTTGCAAATCATGACTTACAATACTTATAGTGGTTTACTTAAAAAAAGACAAATATTAAAAATATCTTAACAGAAAGTGGGTCAGAGCCCAGAGGATGCGATTTTTAATAGATAGAATAATAAATTATTTTACCAATATAACTATGTTCATTGAACCTAATTTTACGTCCGTTGACAATTTAACTAACAGTCGTTTAGCATCCGGTTTATACACAGTAGGCATACATATAATAGATACCTTCATCATTTTTTCCAAATACACTTTTGGCTACATTATACATTGTAATAATTGTAAATGAAAAATAGTTATTTTTTAAAATTATAATTTCATAAGTACCTATAATATATCATATAATATTAGAAATATTAGATTTTATATTTGTGAAATACTATCGTTATTTTAATTGACAACTCATACATTAAGACCTATGAAAAGATAAATAATCAAAAAAATATATACTTTAAATAAAAGTACATATTAAGACATTTATAAATAAATACTTTAAATAGGGAAGTATTGCAGACAACATACGTGTATCATAATAATAAATTATATTAAAAAAAATTATAGCTATATGTATCTATATAATCTTTACCAAATTAAGTTATTTCAAAGTTTTTTAACTTTAAGACCTAACTATTATTTACTTTTTTGACGCAAGATATATAATTTTATATGATCTTTTATTAGACAATATATTACAATCTATTATTTACAAATAAATAATTAATAACGTGGATAACAGAACATAAAGATTAACGACATAAAAGATAAAACACATGAAAAAGAAATAATTTAGCAACATAACCTCAGAATAATTTAAAGTACATAATCGAATAAAGTTGATTTTATATATATATGTATATTGTATATAAATATTTATATTCAACACGATAAAAATATATAATTTAGTTCTATTCTAATACATCATGCATTATAATGTTATATTATATTGTATAATTGATTTAAATTGTATAGGTATACATAATACACTAATGTGGACTTCGTATCTGTCTTTTTATACATCAATTAGATAAAACAACGAATCTTAAGAAAAAAATTGGATCAAAACAATTTGTAGTGTTATGCAGCATTTGTTAGACATTTTACGTAACGACATATTTTTTTAACGTTCTTCATAAGTCTCCTCACGATCTATGCTTAAACCATTTAAGGTCAAGTAAGGGAGCGAATAATGTTTTCAAATTAGATAAGAATTAACAATTTAAGTTGTTATGATGCAACATCAGAATATATCATGATGTACATTGTACATAGTACTATTATAGTAGTACCTATATATTATAATCCAAATATTATTAAGGCGCAAAACAAAAATTAAAATCTTTATATCTGTATCCATATTATGAACCTATAACAAGTAATATCTAAATTAGTGTTTAAATTCAAGATTTTATTGTTTTTCTACAATTTTATATTATGTATTACTTACGATTAAATTAAGAATATTTATTATAAATATTTATACAAATATACAATATAATAAGTAGGTATATATTATAACACAAAAATACATTAAACGATAAAAACTAATTTAAAAATCAATCAGTTAACTGCTAACTGTGATAAAATATTAAATGTATTATCTCAATACAGAATTGTGTAAATGTTGAAATTTCAAACTAAAATACGATATTAAAATTAAGGCATCGTTATAAAATAAACTAACTCAATATTAAGAAAATCACTGTAATCATAGACAAATGAAAAAAAAATATCATTTAAATTGTTTCATTAATACAATGAAAGAATATTCAATATTTTTATATTAAAGTAAATAAAAACTATATAATATAATTATAACCTATAATGATAATAAAATATAGTAAATAAATTGGGTGAACCTTTAAAATGGATGTCTTCCACATTGTTAGCAATGATTTTTATTTAATTAATAAATAATAAACTTAATTATCAGTATAATTTGTAAACTAATCGTAATAAAAACTTGTATTCATCAAATTGATTAGTACTAAAAAATATATTATTTATTGACCATTGTTAATATTGGTTAAAAACTAGATTTTGTTTAAAAGTTATTAAATGATTTCTCTGCTGTTAATGTCTAATCATAAATTAAAAATATATATTTATAGTATACCTTTTACATGATGTGCTTAACTTTATATCTAACGTTCTGCATATATATATATATATAACTTTTGAAAATTTTAAATCAAAAAGTAGTTAACTGAAAAAGCGCCCATAGGTTATTGTAATTATGTGAAAACAAAACTATTCCACTCAAATAATAAAATACATAGGTTATCAACATTTAAAACAAAATATAATAATAATAAATACTTAAAAAAAAAATTAAACTAACTTATTTTAATGTCTTAATATTTAAAATGTAGTTTGTATATGACCATCCTACCCACTGTTGTTTGTTATGATGATTAAACGGGTTAAATTAAATTTTGAAAAGAAATATTGGATCTAGAACTATTTTATAATTATATAATATACAGTACTCAGGTTTATTTTCTAACGCGATTGTTTTTTTCCCGCTGCATGATGAAGTTGTTGAAAAGAAATGCAGTCCACTCTTTAATAATACTATATTATGTATTAATATATTATTATACAAAACAAACGCATGTGTATATGATGTAGCGTAAAAATAAGCGTCGAAAACTGCATAAACGAAACTCAAGCAATATCGCACAAAAAAAAAAACACACAACACTTACTTTAATTTCCGGTATTTTTGTTTGGTGTCGATAACGTTGACTTGTTTCTGGTCGTTAGTCGACCCGTACGTGTTTCGGAACACTCCCTTGGTCTTTCCTATCACTTTTGTCAAGCTACTCTTCTCGTCCAACATCTCGGCCGATTTATTCTGACTGTACGTATGTAAAATCAAACTAAAAAATCCGCGCTTAGGCCAAATGTGCGCTCGACAAATGATAATTACGAACTACACGCGGCGACCTCAACACACCGGTTCTTATATTGTTATGAAATGTATATCGATGGTACAGAGCACACCGTCCGACCCGCACCATCTCCCACCGCCCTTATAACCAACACACTCGGCACTACACGGTTTTCACCGGCTTACTATATATCAGTGGACGACTCGAACAAAATGCTTTATTTTATAATTATCACGATCTGATCGATGAAGAACATAGCGATGACATTAAGAGTTTTTTTTTTAATCGTTTATTATCATTATTAATAAAGGTACATAATAATATTTTTTCGACTCAGAACAATAATATGGTTTCTAGTGTTTCTACACACACACACCGCAATGATAATAATATTTCATGTTATAAATTAAATATTGTTTTATTAAAACAGAAATACGATTACATTTATTCAGTCAGCGAATACCACAGTATTATGTAAAACTTGTAAAAGTAAGAACAAAAAGTCATATTTATACAATTAGTACGCATATATAATAATTGGTTATTTTTGTCACTTCTTTTGATAATAATATTATTATTGTTTAACTGTTATTATGACGTGTCCAAAAATATTAGCATACATAACGCATTCAACTGTAATATATTCATCAACAAAATAAAACTCCAGTTTCGTATTGTATTCTTCATATACCATTCAAGTGTGTTAGAAATCTAGATAACCGGTTTATTTATCAAATAAGGTAGGTAACAATGATTTATATATTTTTAGGTACCTTGTTTATATGTTGTCAATTATTATTTTTTATTTTAATAAATTAATACATTTTAATACATAACTTTCGATTATTGAAAAATGAGAAACACTGAATACCTACTATACTATACACATTATTATGCAGTTCATGATATAACCGTCATAACTAATTAAATATGCTATTTTTTTCGTTCTATTAAATATTACCTATCAAATTTATCAAATGGAGATAAAACTATTTCAAAATTTAAAAAACGGAATTTTTTTATAACATATTAGGCATATTGCATGTACCTACACATACCTACACATTTATTTACGTACTTCCATATAAATTAAATACTTGGAAAACAAGAGCAGAAACCCTTCGGTCAATATATATAACAAACCCTATTATATTACTTTTCGGTTAATGCATTATTACGTAATTATTCGCTACAACATCGATACCCGTTTAGTTCAATACTATAATATTAAGTATAACTGTATAACTGAGCAAAATATCGAAAATTTGTATAAAAATATAAGTATATATTTCGAGATAATAATAAATGTCTAAACAATATTATATAATTAACTAGGTAGTACATTCTGTGACGATTTATACGATATAAAATTATTTAATAAGTACCTATAACAAAGGATGAAACAGTCTCAAACTCTATTTTTTTTTTTTTTTTTGTGACACATAAACTCTAAATTGTCTTCGAGGTTGTACGATCATTGTTTATAGATTTTCTTTAATCTTACAAAAACTATATTAAAAAATGAAATATTTTATGTCTGAACCCTTTTTATATAAAAAAGAAAGCACAGAAAAGGATAAAAACATTCCATATATTATAATTTTTAGCAGTCAGTAATTATTTTTATTCATAATTTATCTATATATTTATAAAAAAGAAATGCTGTTATAGTTGAAGAGCGCATACATTTAAAACGAATGGAACAGTTAAGCTAATTTTTATCTTAATAGTTGAAATAAGATTTTTGTAGGAAGAAAAATTTCGAAAAATGTTTATTATATCCGAAAAGTGAAAGTATTCAAACTGAAAGCTTTTTTTTCGATGAAATTTCTGTTTTAAATTTCAACCATATGAATGTATTTTCTGAAATTTAGCATACATGTATAGATTACTGATGACAACATTACTCTGAACTAATCTCAAAAGAATCTAAAAATAAAACTCTAAACAAATTGTAAATGCATAATATTATCGTAGTAATATGGTATATAATAATTAATATATATACCAATATTAAATAAATAATAATAATATAGAATCATAATACGATTGTTATTTTTTTCTATTATTTTGAAGATTATTTAAAAAGAGGGGGATTTAAATCTAAAATGCTCGTCGAGAAATGTTGCTACATAATATAGATAATTTCTCAACAAAAGCACAATATAATCAGAATGTACAGGGTTGTTTTAATAATATACCTAAATATATGGTATTATAAATTATTGTTATCGATTATTTTGTTTTTGTTCGGTTATATAATCGATTATGATTATCTATATATAATTGTACAAATAATAATGTTTTACTCATATGTATTCGTTAGTTTTTTATGTTAATTAAAAATGTATACGTTAACGATAGTGAACTGTTATTAGGTACATCAGTTCATTTTTCAAGCAAATCGTAAACGATTAACAAACTAATATTCTTATCATAATGATAAAGCCACCAAGTTGCCGGGGTTACGGCTTTGGTTCAAAACAAGGTGTCATAATATAAACGACCACGCATCAGAGATATTATAACGTGTGTATAACTAAGTATAGTGATTATGCAATCGTAACATAATGGTTATTTAAATAAAAAAGCAATCGGCTAATGCAAAAACTATCGGTTGTACAGTTATTATTTATTAATTTTTATGTTTTTTACCATTTCCAAACAATTATAACAATTATTAAAAAAACCAAAATTGTAGATAATAGCTATGGTAAGTAGGACTGGTCTTTATGCCAGCGTGGTGAAGGATGATTTCAAAGATATAAATCAGGTAAAGTTATAATAATTATTTACACAAATTACTCGGTATTAATGCGCACCACTTATCGACTCAGCATAGTTCTTGTAAATTATTTCAAAACATAGATAATTTTAGATTTTTTCAATTCACAAGAAACATTTAAGTATTTAACTAAAAACGTATGTTTAAATAATTTTTTAATTTATGTTACTGTGTCCGAATTTTTACTAAGCGATTAACGTGTTGTATTACATTTTGTTAGGATATTATTATATTATAATGTTAAAATATTTAAACTTAACACAAATGGTCATATAAAACATTTTAAGTTTTATCTTTTATAGTAAATAGTTGTTTATTCTTTCTTATTTATATTATGTATGTGCATATCCCTTCTATATACTTATTAACGTATAAACTAATAATATATAAATATTATAATATATTTTACAGTTGGTTATTCATAAAAGTAACTAAATTGCCTATACAAATCGCCGTTTTTTTTTTTTGTTCTTTTACATAATTATTGAATTGAAATATTTTTTATAAGCCACTATATTGACGTACATCACGTGTTAGTATTATAATAATAATAAACATTTAAATCATTCAATAATAAATAAATAACTTCTTAAAATTTTAATATTTTATTTAATGATACCGTCATCTATGAATAATTTGAAGTTTTGTTCATTTGTTAAAATGTAGAAAGATGAAATAATTGATATCACCGGAGTATCATGCAACCCAGCGCCAATTGTATTGAAACCATTGGCTTCGTTGTACAATCCATATCCATATGGTTGTTCAGTGTTGTGCAATCATCCACTGGATAGTGAAATTAAAGATCTAGTAAAAAAAGCTAAGGACGCTTTGGTAATTTAATGATAAGTTATAGAAATAGTTTAGATGGCTTTTATATTTTGTTTAATTTTCAGGCCTTGGACCCTAAGTCACCGCATCGCTATCCTGATGTTGATGAAATTAACATTATCGTACCAGAAGAGCTGTTTAGGAAATATACAGAAACAGATTCTAGAGCAACTAGTCCAATGCCTACAGTCGTACAAAAAAAAACCTCAGCTGAATTAGACATAGACAAATCTAAACTTGTATTAGATTTAAATCGAAGTAGAAGTCAACAATCATCGATAAAATTTTCGGTTAGACATAGCTCAGTGAAACAATAATATTAAGTAAATATAAAAAAAAAATAAAAGAATAAACCATACATTTTAATACATTATGACTTCTTAAAATAAATCTTGTAAAGTATTTCTATTACATAATACAGAACGATTTACCAATTACGCTCAAACTATTTCTTTCTTCAATAAACAGTTATTCAAAATCTAGGTTTTTAGATTTTTTAAGTATAAAAATCTAACACTATATTTTCAAATTCTTTAAATTTAATTGTTTTTCATTTCTCAAAGAGTGTCCTTAACCAAGTAATATTTTTAAAATTTAAATACAAATCTCCCTTTTTAATGAAACCTCTTTTTCTACCATGCATTTTTTAGAAGATAATTTTTCAGAAAATGTTGACCTTATAAATTCTTAATTTCTTAATTAACTAGTAATTTTTGAGTCTTTTAATTATATGTATAAAGGGTAATAGGTTAAAAAATTTAGATTTGAAAGATATGAGGACTATGGTAAGAAACATTTTAGTAACTAATATTAATCTAACAAAATTTATGATTTGTAATAATTTTGTAGGATTACTGTCAGAAGAGAGATTCTAGTTTGAAAAACAAAAATTTGAATCATCATAGGAATCTTCTTAAGTAATATAAAAACCTCAAGAAAAAAATTGTATAAGTATATTTAAATATTCCAAAAATCAGAATTAACCCTTTATTCATTTCAAAGAATATATTAAAAAATTAAATAATAAGAGTTAGTGTATTTAATAAACCACCCTGTATAGTAGCTTTCAAGTGTATTTCGTCATTGAATAAGTTACTGTAATGGAGATGTTAAATTTACATTTAACCCTTTTAGCTTTAACTTTTACTTTTGTGTATAATAATGCAATACACCTAAAAGCCTTAAATTATTTGTGTAAAAATATAACTTTTGTACTAACCTACATATTTATGTAGTCATTTAGATTTTAGATAAATCAATAATGCCTTAAAGACTTCATATAAAATGAAAAAATGAAAAATAAAATAAAAATTAATATGTAATAAATTATAAATAGAACTTTCATCGAATACTCTGCTTAATTATAAATAACGCACACAACCCTGTAAGTTGTAATATAGTAACAAAACTCATATCATATTTTATAAAAATAATACAATATTTGAAGTCTAACCTACACATTTGTGTGGAGTAGTTAACAATAAGGAAAAAAATAAAACTCAAACTTGGTACTTTGTCAATATGCGCAAAAGTGTAAACTAACAGAATACAATTTATTACGTTGGTAATTTGTTGACTAGAGCTGAAAGACTTAATTCATTGCATACGAAAACAGTTCAGAGAAATACAATAACACCTAAACTACTTATTTTGTATAATTAATTAATACAACCATTAGTATTACAATAGTTAGAACTTATTTTTAACTTAACATCACAAATATTATATAATAATTTTTTATTATTTTTATAATATTATACCAAATATTATTTTTTTAACAATTATTACTTCAAAAATGATTAATGACATATACCACAGAACGTTAGATCTACAATTGAATTTAACTATATAGTTTATTTAGGTTAATGCCTGAAATACACTCTTAGTATAAACATTTTTTTAAGTTAATCTATATTAAAAAATTCATTATGTATAGGTACAATAATATACATATATATAATGAAAAAAGTATCGAATTCCTATAGTTAATATTTTTTGATTTACATTTAAATATTAAATCAAAATTATTAGAACAAAAATTGTAATTTTTATATTTTTAAAATAAGTAATTATAAGAAAAATTTATGACGAACATAAAAATTGTAAATTTAAATTTATAAAGTAAGCCTTTGTACCATACACAATCAAAAGCTTTATAGCCATGGAAGAAGACCCTTTGAACAGTGTTATTTTTGTTCTAAAGATCTGGCTATTTTCTAAATAATTCAGTGGATTTTATGAACTGTATTGTAATAGAAGTGGAGTTTTTGGGAATATATTTTTTTTTATATATAATTATGGGAATTAGTCTTAATAAGTAATTTTTTGAACATTAAATCAAAAGTAACTTTTTAATTTATAACAAAAATGTTATGAATAGAAAACTATAGTCTCAAATGTCTAAAAACATTTCTAGTAAAAAAAGATGTAAAATATTTTTAATAAACATAAACTTATGAATGTATTGCTGAAACTTATTTTAGGGCGTTGTGGGTCAAGATTTTTGCGAAGCGTTTAGTTTATGTCATGGTTCTGTACTTCATATCCCGCATTATTTTCGTCCAAATTATACAACTAGTATTTTAGGACGAAAAATAGAAGTTAAAAAAGAAGTATTAAAAAAACGACCTCGACATAAAATCACTATTACAGAAAAACAAGCAGACAACATCGCTGATAATTTGGTAAGTACTTAATTGTTAATAAGTCCACTCTCCATAATTTAGTTTTTTCTTAGCGGCATTTAGATTTACCTGGTGCTTATGATGTACAAAAAGATACAGAAGAAAACAAAGAAGTAACTTGGAGAAGAGGAAAACCTATTAAACCAGGAAAAAAGAACAAAAAAAAATCAGAAAAAAAGAAATCGGGACAGCATAATAAAGAATTTAAAGAAGTCCAAGACTCATTAGAAACTCAAGTCATTATAATTTTTAACACAATGAATTTTATAAAACTTAATAAATATTATTATTAAAATTTGTCTCAATTATTAATAGGTGTCAACAATTAATCAAAACTCATTGAATGGTAGTATAATTACAGAAAATGACGCAATAAAAAATGAAGAAGAGATTAATGAAGAACCAAAAACAAGTTCATTCATAGACATAAATATTTTAAAAGAGCTTCAAAGAGAATTGTACTTACTTGACGTTGAAAATGAATTTGATGTGAAGGTTAATATATAATTCTGATATAATTAAGTAATATTAAATATAAATTTTAAAACCTCGAAAGTAAATTTATTTTAAATTAATATGAATAATATTACATTTTATTAGTTAAAGTTAAGTTTTAAGTTATAGATTATTAAATTTTTAAATGTTCTAGAATTGAAAAAATATATATATTCAATACAATTTTAATTACCATATGTTTATTAGTTTTACATTAATCTATTTACATATTTATTTTAATATATTTTTTTGTTAAAGTTATTCCAAATTAAATTAAATATATTTTATAACTTAGTAATACTTTTATCAAATAATACTCATTTTCAACATTTTTTAATTATTTTGAAAATATTTTTCTTACATGATTTCTAATCAAAATAAATAATATATTTTTAATATTTTTTATCGTTACAATTCTTTAAGTTTTTACCTTTTTTCAACACATATTTTTAATTTTATATTCTGAAGCAAAATATTTTTCAGAGAATTTCGATCATAAAAATCGAAATTCGGACGGATAGTTTATGAGTTATAAGTATTTAAAGTTTAAGTGAGCGGAATATTAAACTAATACATTTTTCTTGAAATCCCCCTGTTCCTGTACTCACTTCGCCGTAATTTTAAATAATCATAAACTTCTCGTCCGAATTTCCATTTTTATGTATCAATATATTACGAAAAATATTTTGCTTCAGAATATTAAATTAAAAATGTATATTTTCATTTAAAAAAGTAAAAACTTAAAAAATATATGTAACGATAAAAAATATAATATTTTTTTTAAATGTTGTTTTATATCGATTGAAAATCGTATAAACAATTTTAATAGATTTTAAAATAATGACTGTTTATTCGATAAAAAAAAATCACCCTGTATATATTTTAATAATAAAATATAAATTACACGATTAATTATCGTGTTATGACATAAAATCAATAACTGATGAATAATTTTTAAATGATTCAGATAATACTAGTATTACTTAAATTAAATTTTTTTTTAGAAACACATGGCATTACAAGAAGCGTTCAAAATGAAACCAATATTAATCAATCAAGAAGTAAATGATGAGCTAGATGCATTAAAACGTAAGCTAGGAATGAATACTGAAGTAATTCTACCAGGTTTACCAAGAACATTTTCTAGAAAAAACATAAGATTCGAATTACCTTTAGACAGAAAAAGCTTAAAAGGTTACAATTTTTTTTTTTTTTTAAAGTTACTTACGATTATTTCATAAAACCATATTGAAAATATGATTGTAAATTATAATACTATAATTATACGATAAAATTAATATGTAATGTACGCTCAAGTATATTTCAGATATGACACCGTTAGATTATTTGAAAAATAATACAAGTATCATTGGAAGTTGCCTAGTCATCTATTCAAGAGTTTTCGAAAAATATAACACAAACTCGGAGACGAGAACAATTCATGAAAATGTAAATGATTATTTCATTAAGGGCGAAGACTTAATATTATATTACCTACAATACCTACATGTTATTCTAATCGATTTTTAACTTATATAGAAACTCATACCTGCATTGGGCGAGGTGATGGGTAGACAATTTTCTAACCAGGAAGCTACAGATTTACATCAGATGATTGGATGGGCAAGTGATCAAATTCTGACATATCGTGAATGGTGTGGTTTATGTGGTGCAACAGAACGTCTTCTAGGTAAATTTTTTTTTATTTTATTTTTTATGAAAATATTATACATAACTTAAGTTTTTAATTCATTTAATGATATTCATTTTTATTTTACAAACATAAAGACGTGGTATATAATATATTGTACATAATATATTATATTCAAAATAAAATTTAAGTTAAATAATAAAAAAAATCTTTTATTTAGAATAATCTTTATCGCAGTTCAATTTTTTTTTATGACGTTATATTGACTTAAAACACTATCGACTAGTAAAATTACTTACGAAAAATAATTTTACAGGACATCGTTTTGTTCCACAGCCATTGAGTAAAACCCAAGATCCCTGTAATGAAGTGGAAAACGCTGATTTTGTATTGTTAGACAGATGGCTTCAAGATTTATCACCGAATAATTCATTGCATAAATTATTAACTCTAATAAAAAACACTTAGAATATTTGAATTTTGTTACTTTCAATAAAACTGTAATATAATTTATAACTTAGTGAATTTTCCCTGTGTTCAAAACAATTCCATTAATTTCAATTAATATACATAATAGCAATACTAAACTTAAATAGTAGCCAATCATCTATTAATAAAACTATTTTATTACATCCATGTTATTTGTGAGGTATATTCTAAAGCCTAAGAACATTCCTTACTTTATAGTACATACATCCAATAATTAATGTAAATCAAAAAACAAATTACTGTGTAATTATTATATAACTGATTTATATCTCCAAATTAATTCTTCCCATTCCAGATCATTAAATTCATACTATCACAAGCAACAAGCTTATTGTACATTTTCAAATGTTATTCGTACCGTAAGTAATTATTTATTATTTTATTTCAAATGTAAAATATATTTTTACGAATAATGCTATGATTTATGTAAGATAAGTAAGTAAAAGATATGTATATACAGTATAATACAGTATGTAGTCTGCATATACTTGAAAAAACTTTGAAAGATTTTTAACTTTAATTTTAGACATCACATTTTCATGGTTTAACTTAAATTTGACCCATTTTTAGTGCGTTTTGGAAACTAATAACAAAATCAAAATTATTTTATTTTAAATTACAAAATGTATTTAGTTTTTGGTGTATAGATTTACTAACGATTTATTTTCATGGATATGATGTATAAAAACAAAATTAGATACAAAACGTCTTTTTTATAATATTTACACTAGTGTTACTAAACTCGTTTGAATTGTAAATAAATATAATTTGTATTAGAAAGAAATTGAATAATTTGTACAATTTCACTATATTATTTAAAATCAAAAATGTATAAAAGACAAAAAGCACCTGAGTCTTAGCTAAAGTTAAGTTTTGATACACCTATAATAATAGTACAATTTATTAATTTTAGCGATTAACCTTGAACTACATGCAGGTCCTTAAAAAAAATTGAAAGTTTTTCTTTCTTGAAAGTACGTTGGACACAATTACGTTTTGCTTTCACTCAATTCAATATTAGTAATGTATTATTATTTTAAATTTGAAAGCAGCAATAAATATTCCAATCAAAGCGAAATTTTCAAGCAATTATAATATATATAAATTTATATATTATTATATAAGAAATTTGTTAAATCACTTATGCAGTTTTGCTGGAATTGCTAAAAATGTTTCGACTTATGGTGAATATTTTATAATATAGCCATATAGGTACTGAAAATATCAAGTTAATCTATAAAATAATTACTTTGAATTAAATAACTTATATGAATTATAAGATGTAGTTATAATATGATTTATAAATTATATTAAATTTTTTAATATGAATTTACTTTCACTTGTTAATTAGTACATAATTATTATTATATAGTTCACATGAAGTGTTTTCATTTGATGCAGAGCATTGTACATTTATTTTTTACTATATTGCATAACTTGTACATGTATACGAATAAAGTATCAACCAATATTTTTTCCTCAAACCAAATAATATTTTAGTCTTAAATAAGAAACTAATAAAAATAATGTAGGTATTATTGAAATAGTTTTATTCTAGAGTGCTTGATTTTTCACTTAATATACAGTGGAAAAATAATCTTAAATATAAAATGTAGATTTACTTAATAGCTTATTAGTTATTACGATATTTTTTTACGTATTAAATAATATTGTAAGTTATAAATACGATAGCCACTAAGAATAATCATAGTGTAAATAATAAAATTTACAATTTATTTTTTTTTTTTATATATAAATAAATAAATATTAATAACATAAATTATTATATTTTGATTGCGATAAAGAAAAAGAAGAAATTACATGTAATATATATTTTTTAAATAACTTTAAAACCTTTTGATGGATGATGAAATGTAGGAGGGCTTAAGTTAGGGTGCAGATATTGCAGTTTAACGAAAGTACCTACATCAATAAAGAGAAAACTCAAATATAGACTTGAAAATAAAAATTGAATTTAGTTTTAATGGGAGAAATATTTGGACTGATTAATGTCTAATGATAATGATAGAAGTTAGGTTAGCGTTTAAGACGTCAGCACGTCCTTAGTCGAAGATAATACAGAAGGTCCTATTCTTATTGCCTATTTATTGTTAAAGAGGCGAAAAATAGTTATGTAGCAGATTTTGGCCGGTAAACAGCTTGTAGTGTAGCAACATAAACGACTAAAATTAGGAGGAAGGACATTTTTTAACACTATTCTTAAAATATATCATTCATAAACAATATAAAGAAAAAATATAGAAAATTTTTTATTTTATATTTACGAAAAATAATTGTGTTTTTTGATCTTTAAATATTGTATCTATTTATGAATAAATCTATTTTGTATTCAAAATAATTTGTTGCCAATATTCGTAAAAGTAATCCAAAACTTACGAAATATTTATTTAGAAGATTTTTAAGAAAATAATTTTCAAAATTAATGTATTCATCTCCAAACCTATCCTAAAAACAACTTGGAATAATAATAAAAACTTTATTTCATCAAATGAATTAAGTGTTATTATATTTTATATTATTCAGAATAATATTTTAGAGAGAGTAATATAACTTGATTTCTAACAAAAATAAAATACGTATATATAAATATATAATAATAGGTGTAGTCGTAAAAAAGTTAAGCCCACTTCTGCATGGAACACAATATTATTTAAATTAATAAGTCATGTAAATATGCCTTATAATGCAGAAAAATTTAAAAATAAACCAAACAATAGAAATATTTTAG
The DNA here is from genome assembly GCA_009835225.1 of Aphis craccivora. Lineage (NCBI taxonomy): Eukaryota > Metazoa > Arthropoda > Insecta > Hemiptera > Aphididae > Aphis > Aphis craccivora. Next base: position 19,419 of record VUJU01001557.1, on the reverse strand, counting down.
ATTATTAAATTTACGTAAATAATACATTTTTAGAAAAATTTTATTTTATTTATTGTAACATATAAACACGTACAATTAATACACTAAAAATTATCAATTTTTACAAATTAATAAATATTACAAGTGTTACAAGTAATATAAGTAGGCAACAGGTAAGTAGGTATAATATTATACACTATACTTCTATAGTATAGTGACTATAATATACGATATAAAAATGTAGACGTTTATCATGCATTAAAAATAACAATCCTTAAAAAACGTATGCATATTGCATTAATCGCAATTAAACAAAAATACCTACGATGGACTTCTGATTCTGTATGCTGTATAATGTATATACAGTTACACAGTGAGTACCTATATACTATATAGGTATAAATTATAGGTATATACATATACCTACTATGTATAAACCATCAATTTTTTAAAATCAAAATAATGCTTAAATTTTAAACCACAATTAATTTTGAATGTATAATTGAATTATGATACAACTAACTATTTACACTAAATCAAATCACAATAATAGCTATTACCACAAACATACTTATCATAACATATTATATACTATAGCATTATATTCATGCAATAACATATAGGTTCTGCTTTTAAAAAATAAAATATTATATAACATACCAGTATAATAGGTACTACTTAATAATATTAAACTACGATATTATAAGTTATTTTCTAATATTTGATCGTCCATAATATTATCATCACTCATTGTAATAGACGAAATATGAATCAATTATAAATTCATATAAAATATAGAATTATATTATAATTATAATATTCAATACAATAATCTATATTATACACAATACAAACAACAAACTGTTTCATACTCTTGTCATGAATAGTAGATATTATTATGTAATTATATCATATTATCATTGATATTTTATCTTAAAATGACTATAAAGAATTCATGAATTATATAAATTATGATTTAAATATTTAATCATCAGCATTATACATCATTGTCAATTATCATGCACGATGACGAATGAACGTTATTATTAGAATAGTTATAATACTTTAATAATAACCTAGTTTTAAATTATCAAACCTCAACTATGAAAATTGAATATTTTAAAAATTAATTTACAAATAGTCATAACTCATGATTCATGATATTGACAAAATTTCTTTAAATTTGACATTCAAAATCGAGCCAAAAAATGATTAATGTTTTTTTAAATTTTAAAAAGAACAACTTTTGTGAATCTTACATTTTCAATCTTTTTGACTGTATGTATTTAAAAAAATTATAGCAAATTTGACATAAACACTTTTTTTGCTAGTTATGTTTTAAAAATTAACTACGCTTGAACGCTTCTCATGACTATATGTACCGATTTCTAATATGTTTAATCTAGTTAACTTACTTAAATAAATACTGAAAAGAAAATTCTAGATATAAAATGTATTACAAATGTTATCTAAAATTGATGGTACTGGTTTATTAAACAGAGTCGCTTTTCGTGTATCTATACAACTATACCCAACCCAGGGTTGAACCCCGAAATAGACATAAATTTAAAATTCAGAATTCATAAAACTATCATCCATGTTTATGTATTCATTATGACCAAAAAAACAAAGAACAAAACATCTAATTGATTTAAACCCTAATCTCTTCAACTAAAACTATTAGTCTAGACTCTAGACTCTAGGTAATAGCTATGTGATAAAATCTTAAAACGCAAACCACAATTGATTTATTATTATTTGTATGTATCACCTATGTCCTATACCACTTTGTATTTATCATAAATTTAATGTGATTATTGTAGAATTTATCTTCATTAATAGTATACATTAAATAACACCGTGTTATTTAATCTAATTGTATGTTTGTATATGTATTAACATTATAGCTTATACAAAAAAAAAAAAACTGTCGTTTTGTAAAATAAATAAATACTTTACTTATAGTGAGTGATAATAATATTACATATTATAATATAGCAGCCACATTATTCGCCGCGAGTATGGTTCCCGTCAATTATAATATTATTAAGAATGGTCATGACGGTAGGATAGGCGAATGACTGGTAGACGCGCGGGTAAATTTAAAGATTGTTCAATTGATTTTTGAGCTAAAACAGCGGCGCGTAATGACGGAAACTTACTTGGCACGCGTCTCAACGTTCTCTTACTCTCACTCACAAGCTCGTATTCCGTCATTGCGTGACCATTTCTATATACAAGTATCGTATAGACACATCAATTTTTTTTTTTATTAAAAATGTATTTAAAATCTATACACTACAATCAGTATAATGAGTAAATTTGATAAATGATTGTTGACAGGAGGTTTCGTTTATAGACAGGGCCAAGGAACTCAGCAGCACCATAGATAGGTACTATTTAGTTAGGTATTATTGTTGTTTTTTTTTTTATCTCAGTATAATAGTAGATCTAGGCCACTGTATTTTAAGTCTTCTACGAACATTACCGGGAAGGTAGATGGGGGATAAAGCAGATGAATTGAAACGCCTAAGCTGAAGCATTTTGCTATTGGATGGCTTTGCAAAACCCTATAGGTAACCGAATACCGTCTGTCTAAACTGGTCGAATTATTGACTTGTATATTGTAGTAAGTTTATTAATGAAGGAGTGGGAGAGTATGGATTTCACAGATTGTCTTAGGAAGTAAAATCTTAAGTTAACATTTTACACATAAGTTGCAATATGTGTGTGCTCCTGATTAGACGTTTATCTAAAATTAGACCAATATATATAACTTCATTTGCTGTTGAAATTGTTTGATTATTTAACTTAACAGGCGGTGAATCGAGATTTCTAAGTGAAAATGTTACAGATTTAAATTCGTTTATTTTAATTTTCCACCTGTTTGCCATTTACCCACAAGCTAATCATATTTAAATGGTTTTGTGTACTGCCTGTAAGTTGATTTTCGTGAGAACAGGGTCGGACTGGCTCCACTTTTTACTTGTTAATTTTTGTATTTATTATAAGAGGACGCCAAACCCACATATTGTGTTGTCTCTGTCTTATTAACATGTCCATATCATAACAATTTTACATTCAGAAAAACATAATTTTGGGTTCTAGGGTTTTAACCATACCCGAAATTACTTCCTCCTTCTATAAACTGAATCTATTATTATTAGTTTGTTATAAATTAAATTTTAAAGTATAATTAGTATAAACTAACATAACATTTTTACTATTAAAACTATGGATTTTGTTAAGTTATTTTATTATTTTATTTTTAGTACATAATATGTTATTACCAATTACTTTATTTTATAACTAAAACAATTTTATAGTAATTAAATTAAGTACAAGATTTTAAGAGTTAACACAATTAATATAAAAATAGGAATTCGGAAAAATTATTTTGTGTTTTAATGTTGTTGTTATTAAGTAATAAATAACAACAACATTAGTACAGCTAGTGAGCATCATAGCATCATAGTTGATCAATCTATAGTAAAAATTAATAATTTGTATACTGCACTCCAAGTATACAATATTATTACGATCATAGGTATTAAATTAATAATATTTTTTAGTCCGTTGGTGGCGTTGGATCTTTTATTTTGGATACTTGACCGTGGTTTTTCAATTATTATTATTTACTATTTAGTATGTATACACAATACACCAGCGGTTCTTAAACTATTTATTACGCGGACCCCTGATGAAGGACATTTTTAAATCGCAGACCACCTTATTAATTTTTAACCCACATGCTGTCCACAGCTGAAATCATTTATATTTTATAGTGTCGCGGACCCCCGGCAAGAGTGTCGCGGACCCCTAGGGGGCCGCGGACCACAGTTTAAGAACCGCTGCAATACACTATACGGTGTAGTCAATATGATATTTTAAAAATATGTAGATTAGTTTAAATAATCTATTAATATAATATCTTGAACCTAGTACGCCGGTATATGGCGACGCAAGGCCAGTAATTATTGTACCGTTCGTGTTTAAACATTGATTAGCTAATCGGCGAACAAACGTTAAATGTTAATCCTCGATTAAATTTTTTGATTAAAATTATTATAACTATAGTACGTTAACAACAATAACAACTATTATTATAACTGTTATTAATAACAATCAACAGCTAACAATAATTATAATAATAATAAAATACAATATAAAATACCTATACGATTTGTTTTTGCAAAATCTTAGTTCGACCGACCGTACTACCGTACGAGTATAAATAGCTGTAATGCTGTATGGTACAAATATTAATTACTCATAAAAAATGTACAACAATAATAAAACATAATTTGAAATGTAGACCGACCGACCGTCTAAATTGTGGTAAGTACTTACTCCCAGCTCACTATAAACGAAATAAGACTATATTACAACGTAGGGTTGATTTCGTAAACTTGAAAACATAACATTACACATAATATCGTTTATACAACAGACGATTATTCGAGTGCGGTTATCAACCACCGTCAAAGCATCGAATGTAATCCATAAAAAAAAAAAAAATTCGATGTAACCGCGGGCAAAGCAGTAGCTGTTATTGGTCGACAGTGGCAGTCGCCGCCGCGACAAGTGTTTATAGAACGTTTTATGGCGTTGCACAACGACGGCGTTCGGTAACCATCGGTAACCACTGGCTAACCGCACGTCGTTTTAAAACAGGTACGCATTCCGCGGTGCATTCCGATCCGATTGCCCACTATCGCAAACGCGCGAACGCGTACCCCTCCCCACCATCGTTCCGGTTCGACACCGTCCACCGCCACCACTACAATATCGCCGTCATTGACATTATTATTATTACTGTAATGATGATAATAATATTATCGCGGTTTTTGCGTACGCACGCTGCACTATTGCCAACTGCAATTACTACCACACTACGACTGGCCACAACTACTACTTCAGCAGCAGCTGTGATACCATAATATTATACAAACATTACAATGTTGTGTTCGTCGGAAGTGCTCGGAACCACCACCTCTACCACCCACCGACGTCACGCGACTCTACCTCGCGTCCCGTTCATCGAAAACATTCTACGTTCTACGTGTGCGCGCCCACCATCCAGTGACTGCGTTGAGTGAATGATCTGAGCGTAAAACGGTATCATCGTCATCGTAGTCGTCGTGTGTAGTAATAATAATAATAATAATAATAATAGTAATAATAGTAATAATAAGTAATATTACTATTATTATTGTTAAAACAATATTATGTATTGTTGTTAAATAGGTACCAACAACTTATTTCAGTGTATATTGTGTCGAATGACGATTATGTCGGTGCCGAACATGTTTTATTAGGCGATCGAGAGATAGGTACTGTACACGGTACGATATAATAGTATTATCGTGTTCGTTTTTGTTTTCACGTTTCGTTCGATTCGTTTCCCCGCTCCGACGCCGTAATAATATTATTATTGTATAATGCCGTCCGTTTCGCAAACGCCGCGCATTTGATATTCGGCATATTATTATTAGCATCGTCGTCTACGCCACCGCGGAATAAGCGTGCGACACCGTCGAATCGAATAAAACGTAAATTATTTATATATATATATATATATATATATTAGTACCAGAACGAAATCGCACTTCCGCACTGAAGCCATGGCCGAGGCCGTCGTTTTCGACTTGGAATTGCAAATTAACGAGGCTCAACCCGCAAACGGGCCAAAGAACAACAGCGATTCCGACGACGAAGTGCTCGATATCGAAGAGGTTAGATATAATAATAACTATTATTGGTCTGTACTATAATATTGTATTAGGTACTATTTCGTCGGTGTCCGTGCATTGTAGATCGATTATAATTATTATAAACGCCCGTGTCTTAACCACCTATTTATAGGTAGTCGATAGTTTTGTATATTGGTGCTTTGAATAGGTGTTTGACTTCAATGATTTGTTTTTATTTTTATTTATCTTGATCTTGATGTAACTTGTTTGGGAATTAAAAATTCTAGCTCTCAATTTCTCACATAATATTATGTATCTACTAGTAATCGAATATAATATGCACCATGCATGCCTAGTTGATAAACTATAATATTTCAATTTCTTTACGCTTCATTACATGATCGCCATATGAGCTCACTTACATGCGTTTTACATGTGATTTGTTTGATAACAATAAAATTAGTATGATTGGTAAAATATAGACTTATGACAAATTATAAAAAAAAATAAAAATATATAAATAAGATGTAGATGGCATTATGTTAGATATCTGTTCAAATCAAGGTTTAAATATTATAATAGTGTTAAACTGTTAAATACCTATTGCTTAATAATTATTCTTGCCAATATTGGTCATTATAGATTATTGTCTTCTACATTTTTAATTAATATACTATATAAATATCTATGTATCTAAAACTTATTATGTAATAAATAATAGATTAGCTAAATTGTTCTAAAATCTACAATAGATTTTAGTAATGTATCTACCAATTTGATAAATTTACAAAATATTTAAATAATCTATTACCTATTATGATCAGTATTGATAAGAATAATTATTAATTAATATTTAACCCAGTCTTAGAAATTCTGTATTTTAAAGTTTAAGTACTATTTTTATTTATTATAAAATTACAGATAATTTATAGTTTAAAATTATAAAAAAAATACAAAATAACCAAATTTTAAATAAAGATTTACAAATAGATATAATAAAAATAATAAATATATTAAAACAATATTATTTACTTAGGTAGGTACCTACTTAATATGTTTATTTATTAATTTATTTATTGTATTACCTTTATAATTTAAAATACAACAGACATAAATATTCTGTGTACCTAATATGTAGATAATGCACTAAAAAGTAGTCATTTCATTAACTAGGACTTTAATAAGTATATAGCTATAGAATAAAATGTAATCTGTCTAACACAAATATTGGCTCTTTGTTATTCTATTATGTAGGTAGAGATTTTATTATATACAATATTTGCAATTATTAGAGTAGTTATAGCTAATACAAATTTCTCGCAAATTTATTTGTTAGTCAATAATGAAAATTATAAATTTTACTTACCAGAAGTAGTCAAATAGTACTACTGCACTTGAAACTTTAGTTTATACCTAGGTTAAATTCAATAATAATTCTACTCGTTATTCTATATTATATTAATATGATTTTTTTTCATGTATTGTAATCAAATACTGGGTAAAATATAGTATAATAACATACAATTTTTTTCAATGTTAATGATTAATTTTCCATCCTTAAATTATATATAATATATTTATAAACTAGTTTAGGTAGGTATCTACTCTATGCTAGTTATTTTTTATTAGATAAGATATTTATAACTAAACTTTCATCATAATATTGTATGATAGATTAATAGTTATTATCCCCGTTATTACTTTATTTCTTAGCCATTAGAATTTTCCTAGTAAATTTAATAGATAAAAAAGTCTAATACATATTACTAATCATTAAGTAGGTATACTTGTTACTTAGATATTATGTTGGTACAATGATATCTAGCTTCTTAATAAATAAGATAAGATTGTTATACAAAATAATATAATATAAAAACCCTATCTATTTTGCTCTTGGATGGCATTAGTATTAAATAATTTCAGAATGGATTACCGATTAGTTACCAATTATCAAAACTTTCAAAATTAAAAACAGTATCAATATTAATTGTAACCTTATTGACCTTGAATGTATTTTATTACAATTACCTATTATGCATCGTTGACATTTTTCTTACTTATCTATATATTATACATTTGTATCTAATAATATTAGGTACTTAAAACTTAAAATTGTATTAAATAAATTATAAGTATTAAGTAGGCATACTTCTTACACTAATATACACTACTATGTAAATAGAATATCATTGATTATAAATACTATAGTATTTAGTAAAATGATAATATAAATATTCAAATATTAAATATTTTAACTACTTGAATAGGTAAATACTTTTAATTTTTCAATGTGTTCTTATATTGTAAAATATTGTTTTCTTGATTATGATATACTTGTCATTGTATAAAGTAGCTTCTCTTTAATTTCATGTTTTCAACTGCAGAATAATAAAAAACATAGTTAACCCCCTCCCACCATGAATATTAAACTGAAATACAATCAAAAAA
>VUJU01001556.1:26265-54164 GCA_009835225.1 Aphis craccivora | reverse complement strand
AACCTTGTATTAAATTTTCAAAGCTTTTTGGTCATCCAAAATTTTTTTATCGACTGTTCAAAAAAAATTTCTCAAAAAAATCGAAAATTTCTGTGGTCTATAAATAACTCAAAAAAAGTCAAAATTTTTTGAAAATTTAACTGTATATAGATAACACTGGCTTAAATATTTGGTGAAAATTTCAAAAGTTTACAGTGATTAGTTTTTGAATTACAAGCATATAAAAAAATCGATTTGGTCGAAAACTTGTTTTGCGTAAAAATTCCCGTTTTTCCTTAATTTTTTTTGGGGTTTTCCCGGCGCTTTTGAAAACTATTGGGAAATTCAAAAAATGACCTCCCCAATGCGCCAACTAGATTCATTTTTCTACAGGAAACCACCCCCATAGTTTGAAATTGAAGCATTATTTAATTGTAAAATCAATACATTCATCGCTCCGCTAAGAATCTAAAATCAAACGAATATTTAAAATAAGACAAGTAAAAATACAGGACATTAAAAAATGTACTTAATCATAATATTAATTTAAGATATAAAAATTTTAATATTTTTTCGCAGTATTCTTATATTATACAATTTTTAATATGAAACTTGGTTAAGCGATAGTGACCGTGTTAACAATTTTTAAATAGCTTTTGACGAATTCATTAATAATTCACATAGTTTTGGAATAAAGAAGTAAACTATAAGACTAGCTGTAATTTATAATATCTTTATCTTTATATATATTATTAAAACGTGAAGCGATTTCATTTGACAGTTATATCTGAAGTTCTATAGGGCCGATTTTCACGATTTTTTTTTTAACGAAAGTACTTGGTGTGTAGATGAGCCATCCAAAAAGAAAAGTCCAAAAAAATAATAATTTTAATAGATATTAGAAACATAAAGTTGGCCTGTTAAGTAAAATATTATTATTATTATTATTATTTTATTTTCGATAACCATACCTAACCATAGTAACAACTTTTTATTATTATTATTATTTATGAGTATTTTCCCAGTTTTTAAAAATATTTTTCACTGAAATATAATGATATGAAATTTAATGACGTCACTGCCAAGAAAGAAAATAAACTACAATGAGGTCGCTATTGGTTATGACTTATGATTTAATATAATAGTTGTAGAACTGTTGTTATATTTTGTTAAAACCATAACAACAAAAATAAGAATTAGCAAAATAAGTCCATGTCCACAGTAAATCTCAAAATCACAGCAATAGAATAACATAACAATATGAAAACCACGAGATGGCACATTATTGTATAATAATGTGGTGAAAAAAAATTGATATAACTTTTAAACTTCAGGGTTGTATATACTAATTATTATATTATATTACGTCTTAGGAGGAGATTTTAGACAAGTTTTACCAGTTGTCCCACATGGATCTAGACAGCTTACAGTACAAAACTGCATAAAACATTCTCTGATTTGGCCACATTTTAAAATTCTTACACTAGGTATTTAAAAATATTAGAGTAAACCAAAATGAAATTGAATTTTCAAAGTTTTTGTTACAAATTGGAAATGGTGAATATCCACTAATAAATCCTGATTCAGACAAATATTCTATTGAAATTAAACCCTCGTTATTATCAAAAAATATAATAAAAGACGTATTTGGAAATATTATTTTTAATTTAGAAAATGTGTTTATTTTTTCACAATTTGAAATTCTTGCACCTAAAAATGAACATTGCGATGAAATAAATAACTCATTTTTCAATATGTTTCCAGGGCCAGAATAAACGTATTTTAGTTTAAATACAGTATCAAAAGACTGTGATGATTTTTTTTTCCTATATAATTTTTAGATAGTTTACATTTAAGTGGTTAATCACCGCACAGTTTGGTACTAAGGAAAGGTACTATCGTTATACTCTAGAGAAATTTAAATGTCACCTCAAATCTAATGAATGGCACACGATTTATTGTGCGAAATATGTACGATCATTCTTTAGACTTGGAATCTATAGGTAACTGGTCAAGGAACTGGCCAGCGTATTTTATTGCCTGGAATTGATTTGACACCGTCAAATTCTACTCTTCCCTTTTCATTCACCAGACGTCAATTTCCGATAAAAACAGCTTTTGCTATGAAAATAAACAAAGCGCAGGTCAAACATTGGATAAAGTACCATTGTATTTACCACAACCTGTGTTTAGCCATGGTCAACTTTATGTTGCCATGTCTAGAGTTAGATCATATTTTGAAAAATTAACTATACAAATACTACCAAACAACAAAAATTATACAATTAATATAGTTTATAAATAAATTCTATAACAATAACAATATATAAAAAATATATCGTTGAAAATCATTTGTTTATCCTGTACATAAATAAATATAAATATTATATATTATTATTTTATATCTATAAATGTAATTAAAGCTTAAGAAAATAAATTACTGTCCATTACATGTTTTTCCTTTACATTGTCACATTGATTGCACATTATTATAACGATGTATACATGATAGTATGATACATCTTTATATTTATTTTTAATATACAATTATTCAACGATTTGTTTTTTTTTCCAAAAGTAACCCGGCAGCGACGGTTAATTCAGCTATTTGTTTTTTTTTTTTTTTGTACCGTAACCTAGCGACGTGCAATACAGCTAGTATAATATAATTTATTAAACTATTGTTCATAAAAAAAATTGTTTTTTCTTTTGTTGTCGACAAAGTAATGGAGGATCTGATAGACGAAGTGTTGGAAACGTTGGCTGGCGAATACATATCATCATTAAAAGAGCCTGATGTGCAGTCGGTCGAGTGGACATCACTCGATCAAGCGATGACTGTAGCCATCCATTCCGATGACGATACGTCGATAGGCGATGAAATCCGGGATCCGGATGCAACCGCACCGAAACCCGCTCGACAACCACTCTCCACCGTTTGGAAACGCGTCCGACAGGCTCTGTGGTTTGCGTGTTGCATTCGAAGCAGCGATGAGTAGCGTAATCCCGGATAATATATCGGATTCGGATAGGATAACGGCGACGCAATAGGATCGAGGGATACGAGAAGAGCCCGGTGGACGGTGTGCCCGGTGGTAAGTCACCCGCGCGAGTTTTCCGACCAATCTACAGGTTCGCAGACGTCGAATGTTCAGAGCGCCAATACGATGGACCTTTTGAACACGACTAGGTGGGCGACCGGATATTTTGGTCGCGGGCAACGGCGAAAGACGATGACAACGCGGTTAGATGTACCGACGAAGGCAACAAACCGCGGGGATATCGACGACGACGTGGCGATGCTGTGATGGCGACTATGGTTACAGTGGCGGTGGAGACTTAGGCACGGAGCGAACTTTACACATAGGGTAGGAGCTAGGAACGAGGACGTCAGCGCCGCCGGACCCGAGGAAACTCGACGTTTCATTTCACATATCGACATTGCCGTCTCCTGCAATCTGGTCTTCGGGTTCTTCTGTAGCTAGTTCTTTACTGCACTTTTCGACCATCTTGAGGTATCTTAAAATGGTTTCGCTTATTAATTGTCTGTTGGCCATAATTGTATTGATTTATATTTATGATTAATTGCCGTCTCCTGCAATCTGGTCTTCGGGCTCTTCTTTACTGCATTTTTCGACCATCTTGAGGTATCTTAAAATGGTTTCGCTTATTAATTGTCTGACGGCCATAATTGTATTGATATAATATTTTGTTGACTTGTTGGTAGTTGGGGTATAACAGGCAAATCATACCCCCGGATATTTATACCCCGCGGGGGTATGGTTTTCCTAGGTTAATAGTACCACCGGTATAAAAATCCTAGGATATTTATACCCCCTTAAATTTCATACTGGGGGGTACGAATATCATAGAAATTTTACGCAAATCACTGCTCTTTATATCTATGTGCATCACTGCATCTTTCTGCTAGCATAAGTTTACGCGTTACATGTTACATTTATGTTATTTATTTTTTTTTTTTTTTTACTAAATTAAGACATAAAAGTGAAAAAAAATTAAATATATCTAACAAAAATAACAGAAGTGGTATCAATGGAATGTCAACCACACAATAATAAAAAACAAATTTTTGATTATGTCGGTTATAATATAATAGCTTATAATGCCCAATCTATTGAATAATAGTACGAATACTATTGGGCACAAAATAGACAGCGAGTTTCTATTTAGCTCGAACAATATGTATATTATCATATAATAATGTATTATTTTATGTGATAATAAGATTGACAAGTGTAAACACACTTTTTGTGGACTGTTATGTCTTACACTGTGTTACATATTTTAGCTGTTGTTAAATTATTTCAATAAATATAATATTTTGTATTTTTATAATTGTTTTGAATAATAATTATTCTAATTAATCTTACGATTATTGTAAGATTCGTAAATTACTATACTACTTTCATACATTGAGTCTTACCTCTTATAATTTATGGTATAATTAACTGCCAAGTGGTACCTATACTCTGTCCAGCGAAAGAACGCGCCGCGGACCGACAAAATTGGGTTTTCTCAAACGTCATCCTGTCATAGGGAAACCGGTTTCGGTAGGTAGCAGAGAGGTGCAGGAGGATGCTTAGAATCGGCGCTTTCTCTCGCTGGACACTATAGGTATAATATCCATGGTTCTTAATATTTTATACAATTGACTTAAAATTTGCATCTGCTAAACCATACGACAAATGTCTATATACTGTATACGTATTTTCATGGTGGTTAAGATGTCGCAATGACAACTGGATTTAATATAAATTTAATAATATTTTACACTTAAGAAAATATGTCATCCAATTCTTCAACAATAATAAAAAAGTATGAAAGAAATACAAAAATATGAAAAATATATTGAATTTACTATTCTATTTATTTATGTGTTAAAGTATTACATTTACAACTTACATGCCACTATGTTAGTATAGTTAAAAAATTAACTAGTTTCAATAATAGTTCCAATACACATGCCACATATAATAGTATTAAATAATAACAACATCCATAACCTATAACCCAGGGGCGGCCAAACAGTCGATCGCGATCAACCGGTCGATCTTGAACAATTTCAAAGTCGATCGTGTTAGAATTGATTTTTAGAGCCATTCGCCCTAAATGTTTCTTAATAATTATACACTATAGTTATTCAATAATAAAAACAAATTTTCTATGGAAGTTGATCCTCAAAGGTGAAGTACATTTTTAGTAGATCGCGACCAAAAAAAGTTTGACCACCCCTGCTATAACCTAACCTAACCTGCTGTCTAAATCTATTTTCGAACAATTAACGACTGATGTGTTCAACAAATTGAAGTGTGTTATTTTTATTATTATTATTTTAAAGAACGTCCTAGATCGCCTAATAGAAGAGTAACGTTTTAATGTCACACGTGGACACAACAACAAATTAGTAATAATAGATTACATTTTGATGAATTACAATTATTTCAAAACAAGAGAGATCGATAGTCGTAGAGAATGTCAATATTAACGACATAGGTATTATAATATATATTTACGATTTTTGAAAATTGTATTAGGTATTATATAATATGTACCTAAGTAATACTGCAATTTGTGAACATCGAAACGCTTAAAATATATCCGAAGAAGGGATAATAATATGACAAAAATAATACAGTAATATTATGTACAATATTCGATTCCACGCGTCATCGCAGCAAACTTCATCATCGTCATCGCCCCGTACGGGACTAATAGTAATTATCAAACGATCGATCGGATTTCGCACGTCCGGCCCACGCAAGGTCGGGTTTATGTGTATGATGAGATGAGAAACTAATTGAACAGCGCTGGTTATTTATGTAATAGTATTAATCCTCCGCCCGGGTATATATATACGTATACACGGCGGTGTAGTAAATTAGCAATCGCCTATCGACTTCGGACGCTGATTGGGCCCAGTAAACCGTTTGAAAATTAACGTGAGAATAATGTTACTCTGTAACGCATCTGACGTGCAATACGTCACTCGCATCTCTCGTATGATATTACAATATAATAATAATTCTATGTTAATATATACGCGTTCTGCAGTTACGTGTTATATCGCTTGGGCATTTCGACTATATACGTATATGCGTGTGTGTGTTTTGAGTATTATTATTATTGTAAAATATGCAAAATCATTATTTGGTATAATACAATAGGTACCAAACATAGTGTTGTGAATGTTGGCTTAACGAAACATAACACGAACAAGTATGGGTTATAGTATATTATTATAGTTTATAAGGTATTTCACCGTTGATGTCCGCGCACATGTATGCAGTATAAACAACGGTATAGCTACTTGGTGTCAATATAGTATGAATCACTACAATATAACAAGTATAGGTAAATGATTATAATTCTAGTACGCTGAACTCTTGAAAAACACTCGTGACTTAAAGTTACTGTCTAAAAATATAACAATATAATATCATAGGTATTTATATGTAGGTTAGGTATCAGGTATATAATATTATATGAACTCAAATTCAAAATTGTCAGTACGGTGGTTACACACGTTTTATATCGGATTTAGAATGATAATATAGAATGTCAAATCGTTTTCTCATATATGTCGTATCGTCACCACCAATATCACTTCGTAGAACGATGTAAGAAGTAGCGTGCAAATGTAAAATGAAATCCCATAGTCATATTTGCACACCAGAAAATATCTGCGTCGTTGACAAATATTCGATCTATATTGTATGATTATTGTCAAACAACAATAATAGCGAAATATAATATACGATACGAGTATATAAATATAATAATATGTATAGCTTGTGAAATGTGGCTTTTTCTCAAAATAAACATTCACAAAAAATAACAAATAAAAAAAAAAATACACAAATACAATTTAGTAATCCTTCATTTTTAAAAGGATCACAATAAAAGTGCTACATATCATCTATCTATAACACAATAAAATTAATATGTGCTTAAATTTTTTTTGTCTATTATGTGGCGTTTCATCTTTTTATAACACGACCTTATCTAATTTTAACCACATTTATTTAAAATTTATCATAAAAATAACACAATTTTGTAATATTAACTATTTATTAAATTCGTGGTAAATGAATCTTTGCAGAAATAAAACTATAATTATTCAGTTAAGCCATTCAAATATTAAAACCAAGATGGAAAGACGTAGTCGACTTAGTGATAAAATATTTAAAATAATCGTACTTCTTAAATTTAAATATATATATAAAAAAAAAAAATGTTTTTTGTTATCCATTTCACCTAACGTAAAGAGCATATTGTGTATTGCTCTGTCCGTCATACAAACGTACAATATAATAACATATTGGCATTTATCAACGTCTATTTTTAGTTCTTAGTTTTCAGGTTTTTAGTAAGTTTTATATGCTACAATTTAAAGAAAAATCTGTATTCTTTCTTCAATTTTTCAAATATCTTAATTTTGAAACAAGATATACACTTTTACGCAAATTTATAATAAAATATTGAAAACCCCGATAAGAGGATACAGATAATATTATACTAATATTATACTTGCATTAAATTGCATCATGTAAATTAATTTATTGTAATCTGAAAACTAGCTAAATAATATAATGAATTTTATTGATTATTATTTAGTTAAAACAATGTTTTTTTTTTGGCAATTAATTCTAAATTTCGACTAGAGAACCGTACTTATATTTACGAGTTTCTTTCTTTCTGTATAAACTATTTTAATGAAAATCTCTGTTAAAAATATAATACTTCTAACAAATGTTATCTAAATAATTATTTTCCATCGGGTATTATTCAATAGGATGAAATAATTACAAATTATTAATATTACAATAACATTTATATTTTTCATAATAGCTGATGTTAAAGTATTTTTTATCAATATAAAATTATATTTATTTTCATTTTTATCTAGATAGTGTTTTAATGTATTATCTCATCTCGATAATTGTTTGGTTAGTTGTTTCTAATAATGCCGGCAATGATGTGTTTTTTAATTTTTTTATAAGGAAACACAATAATATATTTTTGCTAATTTTGTATTTTATAATAACATTAAATATTCTAATAAGAAGCCAGCAATGGTTGCATACTTTTGTTTTTATTTTATCAATTTTTCCATCCTAAAATTTCAATTAATATAACAACGACTCGTAGTGACTCGTAGCTTAAAAACTCCACAAGAAATTAAATGATCACTAAAATGTTCTAGTATAATCTTCTATAAGCAAAAAAAATATAAAATACAGCACAATTCTATTGTTCTATAATAATGGTCGTGTAAAAACACGCTATTACTGGGACCTTTTAATTATAACCAATCCTAAACTTTCAAGTATTCTCAATATTCTCACTCCACGCTGTTATATACGGTTGTTTTTGTAATGTATTGTATTTATCAAACTCGCTTATCCGTATACATTTGTAGATTGTACCTACATACTCTTTAGTCTTTAATAAATTAAATAAAAATATTTTTATGTTGTAGTGTTGTACACTTGTATATGGCATTATAAATGTAAAGCTCATGCACATTATTATCTCGTGATGTTGAATATAATATAATGATAACAAATCGCCGAATATAGAATATTAAACATTGTAAAGTCATTAAAGTATTTGATCATATTTATTTTTGATGAATTTTGGTAGGTAACATTTTAATATCTGTATGTTTTTTAGAATTATTTATATTTTTATAACATCGGCACTGCTCATTCAGTGATCCACAATAATATGCATGATGCAAATGATTCGAATTGAAAGTATCAACATGTGTATACATTATACTGTTAAGTTATACAAACCGCTTTTACACAAATTAAAGTCTAATAGAATTTTCTTGCATAAATTCCATTATATAGATAAATCTCCCGTAAGATCTATTCGGGCTTATGGTTTACATCGTAAGTATAATATATATATAATACATATACATTTGAAACGGTGCTAAATCGCTCGCCTCAAACCCTCGCCGTTCAGGCTTTCCAATTAATTTCCCTCCGCGTTGTTACTTCTGTTTCACGATACACGTACTACACGCACTATGATATAATTAATTTTAGAATAAACTTAAAAACAGAAACCATTAACTAATTAACAAATTATCAGAATGTCAAAATACAGACAAAAAAGAAATCATAGTTTTCCATACGTTCGTATTGCGACAACCTATCAAAAAACAATAACACATAATATCTAATATCTGCAGTAATAGTAGTTGTCCTTGAATTTAGATTATAAATCATCCCAGTCAATCTAAATACCATTTTAATTCCTTGACTTTTATACTCCAATCCAATAAACGTACGTGCAGTGCACGTCATATTATATATTTAGATTTTGCTTTTGTAATTTTATAATACCATTTCATTATACTAGGTATAATATATCATTATTCGTAACTACGGTTCTCGCGTCTAGCTCATCTATCAGACGAAAGTACTTCGCGCGGAACTACATGATATCGCATAATCTAATAGTTTTGAATTCAGTGACGTTGTATAGACGACCATACAATATTATAAAATGTTAATACATTTTTTTTAAAAAAACGTTATAAAAGATGTCTAAAACCAAGGTATAAAACCAAGCATAAGACCAGTTATCAATAATTCGATGGTCGGTGATTATTCGTTAACTTAAGCCGATGCAATATCAAATATTGCAGAAGAAAAATCAGAGTACCTATAAGGAATTAATGGAGTTTTATGAGGATTAAAAAATAATTATATGTGCTATTATTCAAGCAAAATATTTCAATACAATATTTCGATTACCTAATATAATATAATCGTAAAGCATGTTTATATTTGGCATACTATGTAAATAATCTGCAAACAATATCATAAGTAATTAACAATACATATAAGTAAGCAATATGATAACAATCAAAAACTTGACCAATAAGAGTTCAGAATTGATCAGATGAAGCAGAGTGAATGTTCAAAACAAGGATAACGTTAAATGAGGCCGTAATGGCAATAAACGATCGTAAGCGACGAATATAAACGATTTTATTAATTATTAGTGCTTACGTATTTTATGAAAGTGTTTCTGTCCTATTTTCATTTATATACGTGTATATAAATGAAATTTATATATTTATAAATTCGTGTCTACTTACTTTATAGCTGTTTTGTTTAACTATATACTACTTATCATAAGTTACATAATTGTATTAATGTCTATGAATGTAATGTGTAATTGTGTTAAAGGGTTATATCCCGTATATTTAATAATAAAATAAAAATAAAATAAAATATATACATTATACGTATTATAAAGAAACATAAATATATAATATATTATTTACCTTACTTTTTGACGTGGAATAAATGTAATAATATATTTCAAATAAATTCCCATCTTTCGTCATATAGGTATATACTTTCTTTAGATTAAGCATACCTCAAGCTTAACACTCTTAAAATCTATTTTTAAAGTCTTTATGGTGATTTTGATTTAATTTCCTCTCTTTTCAATAGTTTCTCAGGAATACCCGATCTGATTTATACGATTTAATTCCATGTCCAGACTAAACATATTTGTGGAACTGATTGTTTAACGTTCTCGCTCATTCAACCGCTCAAACTTTAATAAATAATCAATTAAATAATACTACACAGACAGACATTACAACAACTAAGATGTCCTCTTATGTACGATAAATGTAATCCATAAATTATAATACGCAAATAAACGTATAAATATAAATGGTAAGTGGTAACAACTAACGATGAGTGTACTAAGTAATGCAATATGATTATATATAGATGCTTCCAGGTTTTTAATAAAAACTCATATTAAGTTTAATTATTGATGTATGATTAAAAATCTGTTCTCCTCAGAGAAGTTAAGTTTTTCAAAGTTTTTTAAAGACTTGAACAATTCTGTATAATAATAGAGACTCGAAGTCTTAATTAAATCTTATGTTTGAAAAAGGCAATACAGGTTTTTGATTACACCCTCGAGATCATTTTCAAAGTTTATAACAGAACACCCGGAAACAACCTAAATGTATGATATAAGTAATATTATATTTGTCCTAAACGTCGAAAACGGATATTACACCACCGATTAATTGTGCCAGAAGTTCGGATCGGACGGTTACGCGGGGTTACTACGCGAGAAACACAATATATATTATATACAATAATGTTCTCTGGTGGAAAACGTTCATCGAATCGGCTACGAAAACAAATAATAAGCGCACGAGGGTACACAAGATCGTTAAACGATACGTTGACGTGACGTCAAACTACGCGAACAGAACAAACAAAGAGCTGCAAAAACGGTACCTATCCAAATTGCATGTGTTTGCAGTGAGTTTGGCAAAAGTGAGTACTGTGGTTCTAGGCATATTATTATTATTATTATTATTAGTGTTTTATTGAAAGCTATCAGTAGGATAAAAACAGATGGACGTAACATAAGATTTTAATTAAATTTGCAGGTGTTATATTATTGATGAAAAAAAAAACAAAATGGCTATATATATGTATAAAAGAAAAACCTTAGGATGATCCTTTTTGTTTTTCGTAAGTTATACAACAGTACCTGCGACAACCATTGTCAGAATTTTTAGTACCTAATCGTCTTAATCTATTCGTGTGGTGATGGTATGAGCACTTTTATATACATATACGTATTTTATATATTACCTACTGTCAATCTCGTGAATTCAGATATTATTGGAAGTAACTAGAAAAATTAATTAACGACTTGGCGTCTTGGTACGTTAATGTCGTTGATCATTATCTATTGAAAAAATAAATTTATAAATTTGATATAATAAATGAAATCATGTTGTATACGACGATGAATTGATTAATTACGATAATTATGAATTAAGATGATAAATCAATTTAAGCTAGAGATAATGACGGATACATTTTATAAATGACATAGAAAAATTTCAAATGTATATTTCAAAAATAAAAAAATAATAAAAAACTTAACTGTAACTTTTAATTACACGTTTCACAAGTCGAATTTTGCTTGTCATAAGTTAAAATATGTCTATATAGTAGTATGATATATTAAATATTTCTTACACATCAAATCACATTATATAAATCAACAATTTATTATTCATTTAATGACAAAATGTATACTATTTCCTTGATGGTATACCTGTATACTTTCCAAAAGGTGTTTGGATCATCTATAAGGGTTTAACATCGGTACACCATCTCCTCTAAGTTATGCCGGCGCCTATGTATTTATATATTTTGCAGACACGATGAAATAGTAAGTAAGAAAAACAATGTATTCCTTTTGTGCGTCTACTCGGACGATAAAAATCGATAAGCCGTTTAACACGCACAACTCACATGACGTGATGAATAACGCCGTTGTGCATGTCTCATTATTATAATATGCACGTGTTACTACGCACATTTTACTTGCGACAGAAGAGTATAATATATTATTATGCAATATAATAAGTACTCGGGGAAACTTGGTGGCTTTTGAAGACGATTAACTGACGTACAAGCGCGGCATACATCAAACTCTCCAAATATTTAATATTGTATTATATTATATTTTGCGCAGTGTTCGTTTTATAATATACGTACATTCGTGTCACCCGTACACAATACGCGCGATGTACACATATCGTACAACAATGATAATATTATAATATAGAGGTACGTACTTACAGCGAAAAGCACACAATACAAGAATAGTACCTATATATTATGTTATTATATTCGACTCGAAACGTTTCATTCGTAATCCTGTAATTATTTTTGTTTGTATCTCTTTTCCCTGCAGCGAAAGAACCAATGATTCCCCAGTTTATACGTTACACCTTCAAAGGTTACAAATCATAAAAACGCTGCATTGTGTACTGCAGACTTTCCTGGCGAGTTGTGTTTACTTCAATTTAGCGTCGATATGTTAATTAATATTTACCTGTAACTATACGACAGTAAATATAGTATACCTATTGGTATTGTTTTATATTTTTGTAAAAATACCAAGCATTAGTGGATTTTTCCATCTTTCTTATTAACGATCGTCGTAGCACATTTTTAAAATTGAATATCACAAGATAACTGTTATAGCATGTCATAACAAGACAAATGTTTAGCACGCTTTACCAAGAAGTGTGTCAAAGTACTTTTGAGAAGTCATTATTTGGTATCGGAAGACAAGAAATCCAGATGGAACAAAACTTTGAGGGTTGCAAAACTGATGTCCAACCAACTTTTTGGGTACTTAGAGAAGATAGATTATGATCATTAGAAATACTTCCAGAAATAAACTGTCTAGTTAAGTTTGGAAGTTTTCATTCAAATATCCGTGTCCATTATATTTAGCAAAATTTCGACCATCGTGTGTTTTAAAACCAAACAAATTGTTGTGTACATCAAACTAACATAATATTATAATAATTATGTTACATCACGGTAAAAGGTTCGTTCAAATCTAGTTATTAGGTAATTAGAATGGATTATTGTTATATAGGATAATAATTAAATTAAATATCTTAGAGTAATTTTGTCAATCTGTTACATTTATAAATATTTTTTTTATGAACGTAACGATTTTATTTCTTTCTATGTCGATACAAAATCGAATTAGGTATATACGGGGTGAGTTAATCATATTTTTCCGTGACCACATAAGGTTAACACGAGGAAAGTGAAAAATCAATGTTGCATGTGCTATATAAATAAATAATTTATTATTACTAAACTGAATAAATGATGTTTTATCAAAGAAATAAAATTAATGTCGGACGGTGGAATTGTAGCGGTATAATAGCACAGATTAATGACTGCAAACAGCTGTTTGAGTTTTTTTTTTTTTATCCTACAGATCATTGCTAACGAACAACGGTTGAATCGAAGTATTCAAAAACAATTATTATATTATAATACTCCCGTTGCAGTGATCAGATAATTTGCGTTCAAAACGAGACCTCGGGAAAAATAATAATTGTACATTTATTATTTTATTCTCGTTTTTAATCATCGCCGCCAACCCGCTCGTAAATAGAATGCATTGTGTGCACGTACGGTATTATTATATTCTGTCAATCGGTTAACGGAAGCCGCAGAATGCGTGTACAATGTGCATATACACGACTCATCGAAACGCAATACCCATTGGCGGTGATCGCCGCAAGTTGTTGCCCTAGACAAAACGGAATTTGTACACAAAATGAGTATGCGCTGTGTACTATGCATACATGCATTGCGATTGTAATATGTGTGGGTTATGATAATAATAATAATACGCGTCCAAAATCGCACAGCCTATCATAAAATATAATTTGTTTTTACTGAAACGTAAAAATATCGATAGCCGTGAGAGTGTGCCATGCGTGGGACTCGTATCGAACCCGTCCAACCACCCACCTAACCACCTAGTTTGCGTATTATATGGGATTAAATGTTTTTGACAACACGACGTTTAAGCCCACACCTTTATACCAGCAATCGACTGAGGGTTGCAATAGCGATTGTTGTATTGTTGTGATGAGTCAGATGGAGAAGGGTTATTTTTCCTATTGTACAGCATTATTGTTTTGTTCCTGATATTGTAATGTAATATTTATAAATGATACATATAGGTAAAGTGATTATACTGCAGGATGGCATAACACATGCTCAGACCCATTTATTATTTTATTAATGTATTTATTTAAATTCTAATTTTTTTGAACTTTCAAATATTTATAATTAAATCATAATACCATATTTTGAAAATGCTTACATTTTGTTTGCCATTTTAACAGCCTTGTGTCAAAGAAATTTTTATTTATTTAAGTTAAAAATAACCAAATTAACTGTAAATTTATTTATTTATTATTATTATTATATATAGATTTATAAACCAAAATTGAAATAAGCGATTTCTGAAGTTTTCAACTATAAGTATGTATTATATAGTATTATCTATATCATTACTATTAGTAAATGTAAATCCAAAATACATACTACACAATAATACCTTTAACGATATGCGCGGGCTGTTGGGCTTTATGGCTATAATTTTAAACATATTGCCTATAATCTAACAAGACTAAAATATAAATTGCATATTTATAATATTATTATACATTTGATTATTTTAATTTAAAACTGTTATCAAGGATTACTACCCTTAATGCATGCACTTTGCACTCATTTCAACAATTCTGAAACTACTTGTTCAAATTTTTATTTATATGCACCAACATTTAACAACCTAACAAAAAAAAAAAAAAAACGTATAGTAAAAATGGGTGTTCCTAACTAGCAAAAAAAAGTTAGCGCCGCAACAGGATACTCCTTAAATGATATATAGATTTAAGTTTCTAAAAATACGGTCTCTGAGCATTATTTAAGGCTGAAAGAATAGTACTCACAGTTGATGAATCATCATCCTGTAAATAATATAAAACGAATGTATATTTTAACTGCATCAAAACACGATATTTAAATATATATAATATATGTATGTGTATTATATTAATGTTATGATCAGTTGGCTGACTTTAGTAGTATAGTACTGATTAGTATATGATAACATTTACGTGGAAAATATCAATATCAATGAAATAAATCTAATGTACCTATGTATTATCCATTATCGGTCGATTATTACTAAAACATTATAAAAAAAGGATTATATTGGCATTAGAGTAGTATAATATCGATAAACACACATATAAACATATTTATACATATTATATTTATTTTTATATTTATATTCGTTTTACAGTCTAAAATATGTTTTCTACCATAAGGTATTATAGTCCAAATGTTTTCTGCTTATATATTAATATAAATATGTGTGTGTGTTTTACTAAATTCCATCATCGTCTTCTGGATAATACGCGTACAAAATACGATTCTAATAATACGTACATTAGGTATTATAATATAGAACACTGCTATTACAGAATTACACGGTATACAGGATATATGACGATTCGTATGAGAGATGTTAATATTATTATAATGCTTAAATCATCCTCATCAACTAGACGAACGTAGACCAGATTATAATCTCAGGACACAACTAACAAATGCTGCAGTAAGTTTAAAATACTATTAGGTATTTTTAATAATTGTTATAGTATCGATTGATCGATTGCATCGATCGTTTTGTCAATGGAAAAAGATAAATAAATCAATAATTTGTCAGAAAGATAAGTATAATAGGTATATACTATTGTCGCAAAAATAATACCATAATACCTACAATTCATTCTTTATTTGGAACAAAAACAAAAAAATAAAATATTTTCTAGTAATAATTGCATTATACCTGTTACGTATTAATTATCAAATAATAATAACAGATCTACTTGTCTAGGCTTTAAAGCAAATCATCCATTTATTTAGAAAAGCATTTAGTTGGGGTATATTATATATATATATAGCTCATATATATCATAAAGCTTTCGGAGATTAAAACCAATAGTTTATAATATTTTATGACGAAGTTATGAGTGATTATGTAAAACCAAAATGAGTATACTCTTATTCGAGTTAATATTCGGATATTTCAATAGAGATTTTATAGTTTTGTATGAAAATAAAATATGAATTACAATTTTTTTATAAAACAATATTTTTTTTTCAGAATCATGTATGGTTATCTTAAAAAAGGATAAGAAACGGTTGGTTAATATTAATGCCCAAGTCTCCATTCCATCTCTTTTACTTAATGTTATTATTTTCATAGACTTATTAACTTTAGTTAATAGATCTGTGTCATTTCTAATGGCTATGGTATCATAAATATTAAATACTAAGTTATCATATGCACATAAGCGTCCACTGAAAGCTTTTGTGGTGTGTAAGTTATGGACACACATCATAGAGTGAGTAATATAGAGAGGCCGTTCCAATTGAATAATGATGCGCAAATTAGACTTTTTAAGACTTTCCCACTTTTAAAACAAATTATTATTATTTAAAGCAAAAATGGTGAATATTTATCATATTTACATACCTTACATGCTTATGTCTTTCGAATGTTGTCCAATTTCTTGTTTCACTTCACGGCATATCGAAATTAAACTAAACGAATTTCAAGTACCTATATTATGTTATATTTTCAGTTATCTCACGTAATTATATAGTATTCGAATTTGTAATCGTTATTAAACCATAATAATATGTATTACTTTAAATAAAATAGTTACTAGGTAGGCCGTATAAATTTTAGTCGGTAGGGTGGAAACATCAATGATGGTGGTATAAGTGATGCGTTTTGAACGTATAGGTATGTTAAGATTAATCATAAATATAAATAATATATATACGAAATCATCATACATTTTATTTCCGATATTAGGATATACTAATTATAGTATTAAAAAGGGAATCATGGAATTTCATCGAAGAACTGCACACACATCGTTTAGGTAGACAAAATAGAAAACCATTAAACATAAAATACGTACGGGGTCACCGTATAATAGTCCCACTCGAGTAATATTACAGTCAACGTAAGCTAAAACATTTAAACAAAAAAAAAAAAACAATAATAAAATGAGACACCTAACTACCAACATTAACCCCTAGCTAACCATTTTCCAGCGCTGATATGGCGGTGGAGCACCGAGAAAACCTTTTTACGACGAAGGTGTGTCGTTCGATATTTATAACGTTTAAAAAAAATAATTCAACCTATATCCGTCTCTACATTTTTTTTTTTTTTTTTTTTTTAGATATATATATATAATATATGAATAATATTATATGTGTTATTTTCGTTTTGACTACCATATATGCGCTACCCAAACAGTGCCGGAACTCGAGTGTACCGCCAGAATGGTTTCGTTACGTATTTTTAAATGAAATTTTAAAAGTCATCCGTGCTGAATACAATATCTAAACGCGTATACACATAGTACAGCTATAGCAGTCTACATAAAAGTTTTTACGACCTTTCGCGACGGTAAATTTAAATATTTACGTAATAGCAACGATTTAAAAGTATATGCGTATTGCGTATGTATTATATATATAAATATATATGGATATGATGGGTTACTACGATGACGCATGTTACCCGTTATCGGTTACATGCTGTCGACAAAAGTATGGGTGAGATGAAATCGTATAAAAAATATTTTGCCGATCGTATATTTTATTTATTCTTTGTATCATTCTATTTTTTCCGTCATTCCGGTGTATAGGAAAATAAAAATGTATGCTCAAATGGTACCTATTAAGACCGTTAATAAACTTGAAATTTCTCTGCCGTTTTCAATAATTCACATAAGTGTTTTTTTTTTTAGTAAAACTATTATTGGGGTGAGACGATTGTCACCGAGGACAGTTCTTTAAATAGACAATAGCTGTTATCACTGTAGCGTTGGAGTTCAAAACAACCGACCATGGCAATATCCTGTACCGTAAACCAATGAAAAACACAGCTTGTCATGTGTCATGACTTTCAACAACTGTCACCCGACGGAAAAAAAATTTCAGAAACATTTTAATTTAAGCGTACTTTAGCAACATACAACATTCAAATGTGTCATTTGAAAAATATATTAAAATACGTTTCATATTTTTTACTAATTTTTTTTTTATGTACTTTTTTTTTTAACGATTGAAGATTATAAACTATAAAAAAATTATTATAAACATTTAAATGTTCATTAATTACGTACGTTAATTGTATAATTGCTTTTTTTTTGACTAGAGTAATAATTATTGGTATTTAATAGATATTTATAAATTTAACATTGTTTTTTTTTTATATATATAATATGTTATTTATAATAACTAAATGCTTATTAATATAGCCACGATATAACATTTTTGACCAGACTTTGAAGGTACACTTTATAAGATTAGTAGATAATTATAAAATATTATGTGTTAATACGTTCCAAAAAATGTTTGGTAGTTCTCATATTGGACCGCTACCTTAAATTTAATAATATGTCAAACTCTATCCAAAGTAATGACTTATCCAGAATATCGTGGTCGTTTTATATTATATTTTTTCAAATAAAACTATACTGCAAGGTACTAAAATATATTATATTTCATGATAAACTTTTATATAACACGTATACGTATCGAGATGTATTTTAAAAGTCAAGAAAAAAAAGGTATGCAAATTAATATTTTCTTTATATTAGGTAGGTATAGAAAAAAGTTGTAGAATAATAATTCTAAAAATGAATTTGCTATAATATTTACTAAATTGTTTTGTTTGAATGTATTTTCTTTCTGAATTAAAATTATACGATGTTTGGTATTTTTGTCTCCTAAATGAATTAACTCAATAATAATAAATTCTAACAAGTTTATAAAATTAAATATGAAACTATGAATAGGAAAATAAGTAAATAATAATTATGTATTTATTTGAGTTCTATTAATATCTTTTTTTCTACAAAATTAATCAATACTCTGAAGTGGCAGTTTGAATATTGTATAATATATACATACGTGGTTCGGAAAAAAAAATTAAATAATAATCAAGAATTAATAATTGAAATGATTTGAAATAGATACTTATAAACATTGAGACGTGATAATTTTTTTTAACTTTTTTAATTAATTTCGTTTTCTTAAAACGTTGATATTGTCTACGGAGAAAACAGTTGAAAATATATTAAAGTTTTTATATTTTTTTGTTAGTATGATTCAGACGTGTACAACGATAAAAACAGATAATTTTTTAAGAAATACACTATAATTCAAAAAAATGAAAAATAACTGTTAATTTTGTAATTATGTATAGCCAATAACTAAATAATTTATTAAATTAGGTTTATTTGTTTACTACAATAATAATATGTAAAAAAAAGCAAATAAAATTATAATAAAATATACTAATGTATGAATTAAATAATCATACAAAAAATAATATGTTATTTTTTAAGTTAATATATTTATTTAATTAACCTATACCTAGTGTCCAATGAATATTATCCACCGTTACATTTTTGAAAACACAGAACACATAAAATAATACAAGCGGAATTTTATGTTTTTTTTTTTTTTTTTATTCGAACTAATATTTAAAATTTCAATAATCATATAACTGTATGGTAATACTTTATAAATACAACTAGTAACTATCTACTAAATATGTATATCAATCAATATTATAAACATGAACTATAATACCGAGAATAAAAACAATAAAATTCAATAATCAATAGTACTATAACGGAATGGAAAAACATTATAATGAGTAGGTATAGAATTTCTCAACGTTTAAATGTGTGCATTAATGTGCTCTGAATAAATTAAAAATATGCATACAAATGTATTGATTGGTGAAAGATAATTCACCGAAGTTTGAATGTTCATGTCGTTCATGATAATATTGATATGGATAAGCTCGAGAACTCATAAAATGTCGAGTAGGTATATAATAACAGATTTTACATGACTGACAATGAAAACAAGCTCGTGTAAATTAAAATACAGCAGTTAACTGAAAATAAAATAGTGTATTTTAAAATGTAATAAATTAAATAGTTGAATACATCTATGAGTGAAAAGCTAACAAGTAAAAACCAACAAGAATTCAAATATTACACATTACATAATATTATACATTTATTTATTTATTTATTTTTTATTATTATTTAATAAAATTTTAAGTTTTGACTATATAAATTATATATCAACAATTATTTAAAAACGAAAATATGTTTATTTAAGTTTTAACTTACTATTATATTTCGATGCTATAAAAATATTCGAAAAATTTAAAATACCTATTATGTTTGCATGCTGTACAATATCATAAAACACAACATATTAAAATAATTATTCTAGTCTAATTAAATATAATTTTCTTACCTTTCAAGTAAAATATAATTTTACAATATTTTATCTGTACTCGTACTAGCGTATAGCGTACTTATATTATGACTAATCATTTGCGCAGTTAAATTAATACTTGTCGATTTTATTTTTTTATTTATTTACCTATTTTTAAATTTAGGTAAAAAAAAAAAAACTTATTTATAAAATGTATTATAAGAATATAAACAAAACAATACGTGTTATCGAGAATCTAATGGTTTTAATTTATGTTTCTCCTTAATAATATATTTCATGGTAGCAATATTTATAAGCACACTACAAAGGTCTAACCTATAAAAATATGTAATAAATAATAATAAAAACGTTTCAAAATGGTAGTTCACAGTTTTCGTACTTGTATTATCTATGTCTTTCCACTTAATTTAATTGAACAATGAATCGTCTTTGAACTAATTTCCCCTATACATCCAGAGATCATATATTGTGTCTCATGATGGTTTAATTGATAAAATAAACAACACTAATACAATTTTTTTTTTTTTACTATCATTAATAGTCAATAAAAACATTAATTTTACAATACATATATAGGTATATGTGTGTATAAAATATTTAATAAGTAAAATCGCGGTTCAATATATGAGAAGGATTGTTACCCATTAGCGGCACTCCTTTAGACATATAAGGAGAGATTAAGATATCAATCCGCTCATTTCCAGAAATCTAGGCGGCTGGCGGATTACTTGATTTTTCCGAATAGCGAGATAATTTATAAGGAGATTTGAATGATTGCTTACCACATTATGATTTTTTTTTAGTGAAAAATGTAAGTTTATTTAATAATAGAATAAAAATGTTATAAAGTATAATCCATTGTAGCAATATAAGAAACGGCTGTTATATTTGGCGTTAACATATTAAGATTCTAAACATGTAATAGTTTCCTAAAACGTTCATAATACATTTATCAGAAGAAAAAAACAAACAAAATAACAATAATAATTATTATTGTTATTAGTTTTTCTTGTTATATACTATTTAATAATATCATTAATATTAAGTATACCCAGTATTGATAGTATTATTTTATTGTAAAATGGTAGGTATTTAGGAAAAAAAAAACTACTAAAAAATAAATTTTTGATATTATAGTATTGCTATTTAATGCTGATTGTTAATTATTCGTTATCGTGATATGGTATTAATTTAAAAAATATATATTGCAGTCCATCAATATTAATTAACAAATTACTCCTCTCAATATTACCTATCTGCAGTATATCTACGCAGTTAGGTCTATGTATCGTTGGCATCATTTGAATTTTAAACAATAATAGGTACGAATTGTAAACGATTATCTTAAACATCAATATTAATACCTAGGTAATTTAAATCCGTTCGAATTAATTTCAGAAAAAAAGTGTAGTATGTAAGTAATAATAAGATAATTTTATATGCGGCGTGTATCATAATTTCCAATCGATTGCATTTATACAATATATGACAAAATACGTCCAGTTTTTGCAATAAAATAAAATTACTTCTATTATATTTAATTATTCACAAATAATAATTTAAGTTACTTTCTTTGTATAATAACCACAAAAAGTAGACAAGTTTTAAATTATACATCGTTTGAACTGTTTAAAATATTTGAATATTTGTGCAAATAAAATAAGTTTTATTACATTTTAATGACATTTTACGTGCAAAAATGATTGCGTAAGTTGTTTGTGCATATTTATCATACTATATTCTAACAAGGAAACATTTTATAACATTTATACAGTATTTATAAAATTTAATTATATTATTTTTTTTAAATTAATTTTTAGTTGTACTTTTCTTTTAATTATGACTTTCATTTTCGTTTTCAAGAACGTTTTAATTAAGTTTTATACGCAGCATTTGACCATTGACTGTTATGAAAACTTTACTTTTATCAACAGTTGAAACATTATTGTTTACTTACTTGTTTAAAAAAAAGTATTAAACAACAAATAGGATTACAATCATGTCTTATGTTTGTTGTTCAGTGGAAAAAAATTCTCTCAAGGATTGGCACTATACGGACATAATATAAGACAATAAATAAACACTTTTTAAAAAACAATTATGGCACATATAATATTATATTTACATACTTAATTTCTAGTGGTAATACAAGTTGTTCATAAGGTTCATAAATTGTTATTACTCGAAAAAAAATTATTTTTTAATTTGTACAAAATACAAAATAATCGTTTAAAAACAAACAACATCAACGTTAAATATTATTATAAATTTCAACTTAGATTATCATTAGGTACTTACGAGTTTAAAACAACTCAAAAGTTCAACGTCAAAACAAAACAATAAATTTTAAAGTAAGTACTGAAAAAATTATTATAACATATTGAATAATATTTATATACACATTCTTGTTTCAAAATCATCTCAGTCGTCCTATAAATGTATTCATACAAACAATAAATAAAAAAAATAAAACAATGCAATTGATAGTGTTCAGATAGTAACGATAAAATAATGGCGGATATCTTGACATTTTTGATTACACGGAAATATAACTATGTTTAATTTACTAGGTGAGAATTTTTTTTGTTAATTTTGTATTTTCCTTTTACAAATGTACATCAATAATGAGTTTACAATACAAAAAATAATAATAAATATACATATATATATATTTCACAATTTAAAACGTAGATATATAAATAGATATACGAGAGAGATGATGAAAGAAAGAGAGAGAGCAAAAGAGATAGAGAGAGAGTGAGATAAAAGAGAGAGAAATATAGAGCAAGAAAGAAAAAACAATTTCAAGTTATCGGAAAACAAATTCCAGAGTTTAAAAATTGAAAGTGTTTTTCATCTGCATCTGGGAGATGGGCTTCTGTATATATAATAAATGTACAAGGCTTTTCCGTTTAGGACTCGAACGTATTGTTTTTCATCTAAAGAAAATAAATACATCATTGTCACAAGCATGGTATTAAGCAAATTGGTAGGTTATATATATAGTTCCAAGCGAAAAATATTTGACACTAATGTCACAATATCTCGCAGTCATATTATGAGTATATGCAACGAAACAAACGTTGTTTAAATAAAAAAAAAATGAAAAATAATGTCTTAAAAATATATTGACTGATTATTGCGATTTGTCAAACGCTAAAAATAATATTCTTTACTTTAAACTGTCAGGACCATAATTCAGTTAATTGACATAATATGTCAAATTTGAAAACAAAACTAACAATTCGTTTCCCATAATAATTAGTTTGTTTTTATTTTTTTTATTTTTTCATATCTTTTGCGCCTTATGATTAATAAGTTTGATTATAATCATTCGTTTAAATTAAGTATTTAAGTGTTTTTTGATGTTATTGTAAAAGTAAGCAAATAAAATAGTATACATTTATACATTTTACTAATCAATAATCAAATGAAATTTTACTTGTATTTATGATAAATTAAATAAAGACATTTACACTTACAAAGATTATTTCCAGGGAGTTTCAATAAGCAGTACGGACAGACATAATTTGTCCTACGTGCCAATCACTCTGCACATGTCCACTGGAGTTTCCTACAAGAAAATAAAATTAAAAAAAACATTTTATTGATTAGGTGCAATAAAAGTAAATGTGATAAAAAAAACAACATGTATTTTTTTTTTTTAAATTACTTTTTTATTGTTTTTAAAATAGTGTTAAGAGAAAAACGATTGTTTTAACGCCTAATAAAACTCGTATGATATATAAAGTATATTATCTATACCAGTAAGTAAACATTATAATATTGCGTGCCTTACAATAAATTTATATTCACGACGGATAGTGATAAACGAGATACCTGATGCGACTATCAGTCTCCTTAACGCCCGTAAACTTCCATTTCGTTCGAAATGTGCAATGGGAGCAAATTTTTAAATCGAAATCGAATTTTTCTCGCACACAAATTCTGAATCTAATAACGATTGTTATATCATATATAATAGATATATATTGCACGTCGTATTTAACTATGCCTTATCGGTGTAAACACGTGAATTTAAAAGTAAACTCAATTACTTGTTTGCAACACAATCGGTGCCGTATAAATGTATAATAGTAACAAAAACAATAATCATAACGTATTTAATATAATATAATTGATGAACTACGTCGATTGAATAACACTCACCCTGCCGCCGTTCTCGGGGTCGTGCCTGTTGTTCTTGTACTTTCCGACTGTTTTCACGGCGTCCGGCAACTGAAACTAGAAACAGTAAAAATTTTATTAGGTTTAGTTTGAAATCGAAACTCAGCCACTGAGAGCACAGGAACAAGATAGCGGGAGTAGTAGGTATACGCGGGATCACTGAGTTTCTATGGCACGCAGTCTTCGTCGAATTAATTGGAAAACTTACTAAGTGGTTTTATTGGTCCGGCGCTAATAGTTTTACACGCGTCGGATCCCGGTCTAACAACAACGCGATTACTACTATTAGGGTTTGTTGATTAGACAGGCAGATTGTTATCGTATTGCGTCGTTATTATCGAATAATATTATAATGATATATTATCATCGTAATGTTCTCGTCGATATTTACGTATTATGAACAATATTATAATAATAATCATTGTTATCGTTTAAGTGACCGTAGTAAGTTGCGTGAGTTTAAGGATGTGCCGCTTAACCTAACCTAACCCCTCCCACCGTGGCTAATTTGAATCATAAAAGTGGACAAACGTTTAGAAGAAAAAAATATCACTAAAAACAGTCGGCGTGAAGGGGTGGTATAGTAATTCAAGAATTTTTTCGTGAAATGTAAATTTAGCAATAGACAATTATAGCCAAAACTACACGTTTGATTTCAAATAGATTACCAAGTCTTAGTGTAATATAATTATTAACATTTTTTTTTTTTTTTAATTAAAAATGATAAGTAGGTGTAGCAGAAAATAATTTGAGATAGATAATTATAATATTTAAAATATCTATTAATATCAATGTAAGTAGGTATATAATATTTAATTAAGAATAATTTAAATTTAAATTTAAAAAAATATATCATTTGTATTATTAAAAATGCCTAACTGTTAAAATGTTATTATTTATGTTTAAAAGGTATCTATTGATTTTAACGACAGATATATTATAAAATATAAGGTACACTCATGTGATGCAAATGCACACCCTGCTTATACAAATGATGATCATGTGGTAAAACAATACAAAAATGTATTGTTAGAATTAATATACACCTCTAACGATACATGTATTATGTTAACGAGATATCATATTATGATATTTGAAATTATAAAGTACTTAAACGTTACCAAACTACTTTAAATAATCGATTAATTCCATATAAAACGATTTAAAATTTTAAAATAAACTGAAAGTTATTATTTGACATTTCAAAATTAAATCTATTTCAAATTGAAAGAGGAAATAATGTCTGTCTAGTTAAAACTAAAATTTAACCTACTGCTTTGATGTGTTCTTGGCTATATTAGTGAACAATACTATTTTTATTACTCGTGTAAGCTTTTAAATACAGTAGAAATCAATTTCTCAGACAACTACTAGACAACCAGTCGTACGACAACTGGAAAAAATCGTTATCGTTAACCACTCGCGAACAACGATAATTTTTTTAATTCTTTATCGGCAATAGCATTTGCGCGCAAAAACAATATTTATTATTAACGGTTTTCCATGGTAAGCTATATATTACGAACGAACATTCAACATCCCATGGACACAAATCGATGTGTACGTTTTATGTTTTCCGCTTGTTAAACGCCAGAAAAAAATATTATAGTAAATATCCACAACGACTATATTATTATATAATATAAACAAGCCGTATCTTTGAATAATTTTTTATACGCAACCAGACATTTATTTATGATCTGCTACTATTTTTAAGTCTATAGAAAAATTCTAGATACGATAAATTTAATATTTCAATAATAATAATATTTCAATTATTGTCTGTACGTTATAACGACGTTTTGCTGTTACAGGTTCGGCAAAAAATAAGGGAAATACAAATATTATATACATATTAGTGTTTAACAAAAATGAATAATCAAGATAAGTATTCTGATTTTTATATTATTCTTAAGCATAGTTAACTTAAACCAAAGAAAAGTATAAATAATATTGATAATAATACAGTTAACAATGCATATTGCATATAAATAGTAATACAATAAATTCAATAGTTTCATGTAATATCTACTTTTTTATCTTCATAAAAATTTCAAAAAATATTTCTTATTATAATATAACTAATGTATTTCTATACAAATCAAACCTTAGTCGCACTTCAAAGTATGAGTACTTATAATAATACAGCCAAACGATCACGGTCGAGTTTATCATAAAAAAAAAGTCTATATTTTATTTATTAAGTAATGAAATATCAGTTTTTTTCTTAGGTCTCAATGGAATATAGTTATATATCAACGGGAAAAAAAATTTGTCAACGAAATTGGATTTTGATCTTATATTGATGGCCGATAAGCCACAGTCTCGGTGAAGTGGGAGGGGTTTTTGCGGCCAGCAATAGCTAAGCCCAAAGGGATTTATTCAGACTCCCTTACTTTTACAACTTTTTCCGCTAACAAAAAATAATTGAACACACGAGATCAGTAACTAGTTATTACTCTGTAAAGTATTTTGATTATAATTAATAAAATATTACACGATTGTTTTTGTATCGTTATTACATCTCGAAATGCACTTAATCAAATTAAACATTTCAATAATAGAACTATTATCAACATTTTATAAATTAAGCCAATATAATTACCAGTTAATAAAAATACGTTAGGGCTTAAGTTTTATAGATTTTAAAATTAAGTAATACATCATAATATGTCAAATCATATTATATTTTAATTAATATAATCTCATACTTAATACTTTATAGCGGTCTTGGATAGTAATTGATCCCGTCATGTTTTTCATATTTAAAAAAAAAGTGAGAGTTGAAATATAATAAAATAATTTCAATGTATATCTATTTTCTATAATAGTATTATTAAATAATATAAGATACTCGTAATGTTAAAATATCAATATAAAGGATCTTGTAACTGACTATGGAAAAATATGAATTTAATGTTTATATTTGTTCTACCCCCCCCTCCCCCC
>VUJU01001556.1:0-26226 GCA_009835225.1 Aphis craccivora | reverse complement strand
TTAAAAAAAAATTGGATGATATATTTTACTTTTTTCTTATTTTATTTGTACCTATATCTCATTAATAAAATAACTTCGAAGTCATTATGATCATAAATAAATAGAAAAACGTTAATGTACATTTAAAAAAATATACATTTTTGAAAATGTATTGTTTAGAAGACACCAATTAATGAACTCTTATTAATCATATAAATAAATTAAAAGTATATAATATTAAAAATGACAGTATTAAACATTTGAACTCATTATAAAATTAAAAGCAAAAAAGCAGCATAGTGGATTTGCCTGTTCTTTAAACTTTTTTCTATTAAAGTAAGTGCAATAACCCGCAGGTGACGTTAACATATTATTCTTTACTATAAAATAAATTTTCTGCTGCTATCTATGTCACTTTGTTTGATTATAGTTGCTAAAAGGTGACGTTATGCCATTTTTTTAAATTTATATTTTTCTACTATATAAAAAAAATCAAAACACACTTTTTACCCGTTTGGGTAAAATATTTTAATATTTTAAGACTTAAAAGTTAAAAATTATTGCTGGGATAATAATTGGAATTTAGTATTTACTAAGTATCGTATAGCTTTTCAATTGCAATTACACTATATCATTTTTTTCTTATAATAACAACTTATAAAGACTAGAACAACTGTAATATTTAAGATCTTTAGGAATGAATTCATTTGTAATATCTCTATAAAGTGATTTAACTATTACATTTTTATTCATACTCATTTATTTATTTATATATAACATTAAATTAAATTTGTATCTAATGAATAAAATTAGTAGAACCACGCTACTCATATTATGCTGTTTGTAAATGTAAAAAAATATATATTGATAGGAATTGGAATCAATGTATATTAATTACATTTTATGCAAAAAACTATAGTTAAAAAGCAGTTGAAGTACGTATAATTTGACATAAAACAAAGTATATTCAACTTAAAATCATTAATGAAACTTTCATAAAATGCAATCAGATTTTGAAAATTCGTTAAAATTAAGTTGGTAGATAGTTATTAGATACTGAAACAATGAAACATGTATTTATAACAATGGAAAGATAATTTTTATTAATTCGAATTTAAACTAATTATAGTTTGTAAACATAACTTCCATTTGTACAAATATACAATACATATTATTTCGTTGTTTGTAGGTATATTAGTTATTAACGATACTATATTTGAATATAGTATGTATCTAGGTACTCTTTAATAATAATTACATTTTTGTTAATCAGTACAGTTATAAATATTGTGAAAAAAATATCAAAGTGATGATTAGTTTTTAATTATCAATTTGTTTCTAATCCTTCAAGTAATTAAAATTAAAATTTATTTTTCAATTAAGTAGGTAAATTTCAAAATACAAATATATTAGAATATATAATATGAAAATGTATTTATAATCAATAAATACACATTATATCACTAAGTCAGTATAAAATAAATTGTTTGTGATAATAATGCTTGACATACCTAAGTATATACGAATTACGTTTGCCGTTTATCGTTTCATTTCATGAAAATTAATTTTAATTTTTTAGACAACGAATAACCCATCATGTTAAGTAATGTAGTGGTTTTTAACTGCAATTATTAAAATGTATTATATTAATATATATCTATTATGATCACTGGAATACAATTTAATTGATTGTATTTATTAAATTTTTATTGATTCAATTGGAAACATAGTTTACGGTGAGTTATGGCTAATAAACAATATTTATAGCATAAACAACAATGTTTTCTGAGTGTAAGTGCAATATCTAATTTGCATATATTTAAAGTAGTTAGAGTAAGACATTTATTAAGGAACGTAATGGAAACAGTTTGTTCAAATGTCCTATACGACATTCCTCGACATATTTACTTGGCGAGGAATTATTTCATAAAAGAAACAGTGTGATGAACAAAATAATTAAATGGTGAAGAACTATTAAAATATAAATTATTATTATTTAAAAAATATAATTATTAATATCTATATACTATTCTAAATAATTCTCACCAAATAAAATACATTTTTGAAACAAGATAAGTTTATTTAGATTCAATATACTTACAGCATTTATTTATGATATCATATCTTTATTGTGCTTAAAGATCTAATATTTTTTTTTACTTAGCCATTTTTACACGTAGTTTACAAAGGGTTTTTGTTGTGATACTACATAATTGAAAACATTTAATACGTTTAAAATTCTAGAATACCCAAGAAACGAGATTATATTAAAAAAAAAAAAATTAAAAAAATGATTATAACACATGTTTAGGTTGATAAATATTTTTTGTGAATTTTATCGTTTTTATATTAATAATACATTGTTAATCGTTACATGCGGTATATTTCATTAATCTTTATAACATATTATAACATTAAAAGTATTTAATTTTAATTTAGAACACAACGACATTAATTAAACTCTTTGTACCTAATGTTATTAGGTAATAAACAATCAATAAACTATTAATTTGAAATAATATAGTACCAATATTTTTCACTTAAACATTTTTACATTTTGAAAGCTGATTTAAAATACTTGAAAAGAATTGTTTATTGTTAAATTCTTAAAAAAAAAAATAGTTATAAAACTACTTTTTATTAGTTTCTTTTACATTTTTCACAAGTTTTTGGTATATTTTTTTAACAGTTCTAGAAACAATTTAGAAAATTGAAAAATTATCTATTCATGTAATAAAATACTCTTAATTTCTCTAATTTATTATACAAAAATCAATTTGAAACTAATTGTTGATTTCTTTTGCACACTTTTACTAAATATTTAATAAAGCATTATTCATAAATATATTTTGTACAATAATAGGTACATAAAAAAAAGAATCGTTGATGTGTGAAAATATCAAAAACATTATTTTTATAAGGACAATCTAATTTTCCGTTATTTTATTATGTCCAACTTAATTAAACTTATTTTGTATACGTTTTAAAATATCGAAATCAATATAATGATAATTAAATTATTTAGTGTAGGTATTTACTCTTTATAGTCTTTGTAGATATTTTTAAAACTCCTATAAACATCTTATAAAACTTTAAAAAGACTTACCTAGAACCATAATACTAAACATTGTAAACTTTTGAGAAATGCTCTAGGCAATACTAACCAACTATCTTTATCCTTTTGAAGTTTATATAGTACATACAAGTTAAAATGTATTATCATATAACAAAATGAACATGCAATAGACATTAAAATTTATTTGAAAAATATCTATGTATATTGCACAATAATTCTTACAACATTTAACTTATTTTAAAATAATTTTAGAATAATAATATTAATATCTCAAACTCATATGAATTAAATTTGTCAAATATGGTAAAACAAATTTGATTATTCTAGGTAATGTTAATAAAAACAGCTATAATAATTTATTATTTATTTTAACTATTCATAAGCCCAAAATCAAAAAATGCTTTCTAAATTAAAGCTGAAAAATATTATTTTTTAGATGAACAATTTTTTTTAATGATCATCAAATATAGAAATTAACATAATTTAAATTAAAAGTCTAGTAAAATGTGTCGTTCTACAACAATTTAGTCTTCGATAAACCTTTAAAAAACGAGCCTCAATGGCTGTTTATGAATATCAATATTGTGGAGCATTGATAACTAAAAATATATTTAAAAAGAAATTAAAATTAAATTATATTATGTATTTTATTAATTCCAACCTCGTTAGTATTTACATTCAATAACCTTTTAGAACTAAAATAATTGTATTATAACTATACCTGTCATAAGAATTATTGTCTTCCATTAAAAATCACATTTTCATTAACAACCATAATATTATTGGTACTTAAAAATATGGAAAAAAACACAGAAAAACTGAAAAATAATACCCAATAGAAGATATAATGTCATAATATCATTAGAATTTGAG
This sequence comes from Aphis craccivora, assembly GCA_009835225.1. NCBI lineage: Eukaryota > Metazoa > Arthropoda > Insecta > Hemiptera > Aphididae > Aphis > Aphis craccivora. The sequence goes on along the minus strand of VUJU01001556.1, from coordinate 22,298 downwards.
AGCACTGAGCCGCTAGTACTCAAATCAAAGTTATGCATACAACACACACATAATATTGCATTATTTATAAAACACCATAATATTTAATTATAACAAAATATATAATAATTGTATTACTTTTGAGTTGGCTTGATCTGAATGCGTCCGGTAGCAAAACTGGAATAATGCCACGGCAATGGCTACGATGAGTCCCAGTACCAGTATGTAAAATATACCAGCAATGTTGTTTAACGTCAGCTCGGCATTGCGGAAAGACTCCTGCGGGAATTAAGACGTGCGGTATGTAAAACGTTGGCAATTTTAGACTTTATATTTTTAATAAAATTCAGTGATATTTCGTGTTTTATGGCGCACAACAAGGAAAGAGAAAAGCGAGAAAAGTTACTGTTGCACTCCTGCACCAAGTTCAAAATAAAAAAAGGACATAAATTGTTGCTATAACCTATTTTTCCCTCGTTTTTTCGTTTGCGGGTTTGCTAGTAATGTAAAACTGCGAACAAGCAAATGGACTGAAAGTAAAGTTTTAAAAATTCAACTACCATTTTTGTTCAAAACGGTCTTTAAGTGGCCAAGTCCCAATGTATATTTCTTTGGAAAAAATAAATGACTTTTGAATTGTTTTATTTATACATTATTTTTTTTCTCAAAACTGGGATTTCTATTATTTCATTACTACAAAATCATATATTTTTAAGTCACTGAAGTGAATTTAGGTAGCATTTAGTCAATATCGAATTATATAATTTGAGTAATTTTTCAATGTCCCCTATATTTTTTCAAGTTGTTCATTAAAATACAAATATAGGAGGAGGAGGAGGAATAAGAATTGAAAAATTAATGACTGAAAATATACATTATAGGTAAAGTAGTTATATAATATAATCAATTAAACAACTGTGAATATCTTTGTAAATATTCGTCAATAACAATTAAAAGTAATATTGTAATGATTCAAAATAAATTTAAATATTCATTTAAGACAATACCACGTTAATCCATTTAATAAATGGCTTTATCTCATTTTTAATTATTCTATTATTTATGAATTTTATAAATAGTCGTATTACAACATGAAATAATTTTATTGATATCGATAATAAAAATTTAAAACAATTAATTTACTATTGTAGGTATAATTGAGACAAAAAATTAGACAATTTAGTTATTTTTACTTACCTTTGCCTCATAACCGCACTCATCAATCCACCATTTGTTTTCTAGCCTTGTAAGATCACCGCTATCAGTCAATTGTACAATTGCAGCATTTATTCGATTCCTAATCAACAACAATAACAAATACTTTATAATTATATACATTAATTTAATACATTTGAAGTATAAAAATCAATATTTTATAAATAATAAATATATATAACAATGAATTATTATAAACAGGACCTATCGGTCGTCGATCGTCCAAGACAAAGATGGAAATAGTCACAGAAGAACAGAAGATTTAAATATATTAGAAATAAACATCATAGATTTATAGGTATCTATTCACAAAAGTAGATTGAGAATAATGAAGGTTATGCCAAAGAGCCCGTGATCTACGAGTATGTTAAGTCTAAAAACAAAAATGAATTATAAATATTAAAAATATTAAAATATCAACTGAATGAAATTAATTTATAAAACTTTTACAAAAATACTATTACTTAACTTTATATAATAGATGATAAAATATAAGTCATTAATGCCAGTATAGTTTGTAGGTAGTAATAATAAATATTATATTAAATTAGTTTAATAACACTCAACTATTATATAATACATAATTATTTATAACTATTACATTATCTTACTCGCTTGAATAATATTTTAAATACCTATGTTTGCTTTATCTACTGTTAGTGGAACCTATACAGATTCAATTCTCGACCTCCTACTGATACAATAATTTATTTGTGTAGTTTAATAATTTTTGCAAAGATATAAATTGCCGATGTACCAAAATATTGGAGCAAAGCACATAAAAGAGAAATAAGTTCAATATAGGTGTTGTATTCGAATAGACCCAAGAGAATACCGTTTGGGCGGAGATAAAATTAACGGAAGGACAATCATATAGATCAAACTGCAAAGCACCACCATTCCTCTCTACTGTTTCCCCATTTTTTGGCTCTAAAGCATTTTTCGATGGCCCTTGGGGACTCTCTTGATACCCTTATAAATCGCTTATAGGATTCGATCGGATGGTAAAAACAATGTTGAACGAGAATATTGTTTATATATAAAACCATTAAAACAAAAATACAAAGGATTTATTACTTACTAAAAAATAAATAAATAAACAATAATCAAAAAGAAGTGTACAAAAATATAATATAATATTATTTTGTAAGTTAAAACAAAAGTATTTAAAATTTTCAACTATTTAATAAAAATTATTTATCATAAATGGTATAAACTTTTGAAATTATTATGTTATTTCACTGAATTTTATATCTATCTATTTTAGGTACTAATAACCATATTATATTCCTATTCGGTACATTAAAATTTCTATATAAACAACCAAAGAATACAAAAAGCACTGATAATGTGAAAATGTGAAAATGTGTTTATCTAATATTCTAATGTCCTAGTAATAATGAGCTCCAATTTTTAATCTCCAAATTTCACATCGACTACATGTAAGTTTCTCACATTTTATGTCTAAAGAACATATAGGCTATAGGTATTTATATACATAATATACATAGTTTTACTTCATAATAACACACATATTAATTCATGGAGTACTTTAATATTAGAGAAAGCTTTAAGCTTTCTAATTTATTGTCTGAAGAACTTTCCTACCACTCAAACTCAATCACTAAACTACCATGAGCGAATACAAACTGGCCGCAAACTTGCTCGACAAAATATAAATAACCCTCAATTAATTTAACAGTGTTATAAAATAGTATTATTACTATACAATAATATTAAATATATCTCATCATATGAAAATATATTATTTAATTCTAAAACTGTAAATGACCAATGGTCCAATAGCGGATATTTGATAAATAACTACGCAAAGTATTGTTATGGGCTACGAGATATCTGTAATAGATATCTACGAGATATCAAGGTTAGATTAGTATGACCATGCCTCGTGTCGAGGAGATGCATATGCTACTATGACCATGAAACGTGTCGGGATATTAAGCTCACGAATTGTTTCATTGCAATAAGAATGCAACTATGAGTGTAGCACTTAGTCTCCGAAAACGCATCTTTAGATATATTATAATCATTAAATAGTGTTATTGCACATTATCAAATCCGAGTCCGAATTTGCAACAACAACTACAAGGACGCCTGGTTACACTCAGAAGGTTACGATTCGATGCAAACAAGAGACGCACCTGAGTATATAAGGGAGCCCGAAGACCAGCAACAGCAGATGTAACAAAGCTATCAACACCAGAGCACTTTCATGACACTTAGCCACTCATTTTATTAGTTACATGTATTTTGTTTATACGCAATAAAGACATTACTCATTATTTAAGTTGTAACTATTCATTTAAATAACACTTGGATTCGATTCTGATATTGGCACGCAACAGTATCAATAAAATATTTGTATACATATAATGTGCAATAGCTTTTAATCGAATCCAATAAACTTTTCAATTTTCTAAAATACTTAACTTATAAAATATGTTAATCTTAATGATAATAAAGTATTATAATTTTATCTATATAAATTTTAAATATCATACACAAGCGTATAATATAAAATGCCACTGTGTATCTAATAGCATTGCCTTATTGTATAATAGGAAATTGTGTACCATTTTCACATATACATTAATAGCTAAGGACAAACTTTTTTTTTAAATATTTAACATTTTTAATTAACTTTATATATAGCCAGTTAGCACATAATATTTTATTAAAATATTAATATGTTCTACTACATACAATATTTGGGGTGGAATAGTTCATAACGTGTACCAGGTTATACAAATAATAAACCTGAGTTTTAATTAATTTTGTCCACCCGCTGTTTAAAATTGAATTCAATAATAACACTCATCTACAATTTAACATAATAATAATATTAACTTTATATTTGAAAAATTGAAATACATTTTTCTGGTTATTTAAATTTTCACCTAGTGACATCCTAAATTCAGCTCAACAATGTGTTACATTTTCTATCATCAGAAAAATATTAGAGAAAATTCAGTTTTTATCATGAATATTCTAATAGAAATATTACAAAAACATATAGGTAAAGAAACCAACTTTTGAAATCAGTGTCAGTTAACCAATGGTTATTAGTGTTATTACAAATCTCATTGAATAGACACATATATAATATATGAGTGTCTCTCACTCTATATATATATGTATATAATTTCATTTGTATAATATATATATATTTATTTATTTATTTTTCTTATGATCAAAAATGTGTCGCAGAAAATTGGGTTTTCTTTTTCTTTTTTCATATCAAACTCTCGTCTTGGAAAATGTGATTTCGCGGAATGTAATCCGAGAGAGTCATTCAACCGAAAGACGCGCGTAATATTCCCACTTGCATCCCTTTACCCATGCCTCACATCCATCGGTGATCTTATTTCCCAAAAGCCCCAAACGAGATTTGTCAATATTATATATGAAATATATATATATATATAAGAAAATAGATCAGCCTCACCTTAGCGGAGACCCAAGTGGCATCGCTATACCGTAGCCCTTAACGTCTATGTTACGTCCGACTTTCATTGTATCACAAGGTTTTCTCATGTTCACAAAGTCATTTTTGGGGGACTCAATAAGCAAAGCAAACTTGCCATTTGAGTTCCTTACTCGTTGGATTCCTTCATCGTAAGTATCCACGAATACGTGTGTCCGTGAGTTCATGAACTGCCACATTTTGCTGTATAACGAACTATGCGATCTCTGTATAGTAAACAAACAAATATAAGCAATGCGTTTATAGTTTATAGTTATTATAGTATAAGTATTTATTTATTTTTTTTTTTTTTTAATTAGTTACTAAAACTATGAAAATGCAGAATAATATAGCTGTTATTTTCTGCTATCAAGTGGAAAAAAAATTAGTTATAAATTGTTATCTTTAGGTACATTTTACATTTGTGTTTCAATAAATTGTATAATTTTAAATATTTTTTTTATGATATCTATAAAATAATAATTTTAAGTAATAGGTAATATAAAATTAAACATAATACTAAAATTGAAAATAAAATCGTGATTTGACCAATAAAATAAATTATTTGAAAAAAAAAAACTACCTATGTACTATTCATTTTAAATTTACTTATTAATGTATCCATTTTATAAAATATTAGTTAAATCGATCGATTATAAGTGATTCGGTAATCGATTGTTTTTTTTTCAGTTTTTCTTTTATCTGTAGATATTTTTTACACGAAGTGAAAACATTCAGAAGAAACGACCGTGGTGAATGACCCGAAACAAAAAAGTTTTCGTTGAAAAAAAGAGTGGCTACCCCAGACCCAAGATTTACAGTCGATAGAATTCAAAAATTGAACACGTAATGAGAAATTATATATTAAATCACCACCTTTTACGTATGTATCTATGGATTTTATTTTTATTTCTATTATCGTCTTTCACGTACCCATAATAAATGTATTGAAGGTTATTGAAAAAAAAGTATTAAATTTTCCGAAAATAAAAAAATAAAGTGCAAAAGGAATTCCGTGAATAATTTATCTCCATAGTTCTGGTGGTTTGAATTTAATGGTGTTGACGTTTGCAGACTTCGTTGGATAAACAACTTATTAAAAGGGGCAATCAAGTATTGAGAATAATTTCAAACTTCGACGATGACAAAGTCACTACCAGACATAAAGTTTTTGAATAAAAAATGATTTTTTTTTTTATTTCCTACAGAATAATACAAATAATAATGAAACCCGTGTATAGTATAATATTCAGAACGATGAAATAATACTAATAAACAAGTTGGCCCCAGGTTGCTTACAAATATAATAGAAATATAATTAAAATTGTAAAAAAAAATTTAGTGAAAAATTGTTATTTTAAAATTATAAGCAATATTATTTTAAAACTCTGTACAAAAAAGAAAACGATGATATAGATGCAAAAAAATATGTATTCAGTATTTCATTGATATTTTTACATTTGTTTAATTCAATAAATGTATGACAATACTATAATATATTATAAATTATAGTTTAAAGTATAAATTTACAAATTTATTCGTAGAACAATTATAATTATTATGTTTATAATTTATATAGTTTTATAATATCTAAGATATTTTGATTCATAAAAACACAATTGGAAATTCAAAACAGTAGATAAGTGCACTACTTACTTTAAAAAAATCCCATGTAGACCCATGAGAAAGAACTCCATATTCAATTTCAGTTTGTGCAGCTAAATCTTCTGGTGTACTGATTGGTGTAGACATTTTCTGCACGATCAAATACGCGGTGAAATTAGATACGTACGATGATATCAATATCACGGTGAAAAACCACCAGACGGCTCCAACAATACGTCCCGGCGTGGTCCTATGCACATAGATTCATGAACAATGTTATTATTATGTTCACATTATTATTTCTTTTTTTTTTTTAACATTAATATTTAAATATGCAATTAGAATTAATGTAATATTTCTACAATTAGTAAATGATGACTTATTCATCTCCAAAAATACCATTATATTTGTGAATAATAACATAAAAGTGCGAGTATACATATATACAAAATAATTGCATGTTATTATTTTTATTTCATAATATAATATATGCAATAATAAATAAACGTAAATACTTGAAATTCTCATAAAATATTTTTATTAGCATTTTACTGACATGATAAAATTCTTAAAATGTTTTGGAATTTTTTTTTTTTTTAGCTGTTTATAGATAATACAATTTTCGACTTTATTTAGTTTTTGTTGTTACGAATATTCATACTTAGCCAAAACTTCCAAACATGTAATACATAGTTTCTTACTAAATATTGTCTTAAATAGTTAAAATAATGAGCATAATTAATACATTTATAAACGATTAGAATATTGAAAATTAAGATGACATTTTATATACAAACGTTAATCTAATAATGATTTATCGTTTAACAATTCTTGAATTGTTACTATATGATTTTATTATTCAAAAAATATTAATTACTTAAGCTTCAAACATTATTTAAACTTAAATCATTATTTTATAGATACAATAACACTAAGAAATATTTATATTAATTTTAAAGAAGTTTTTAAGTTGTTTTTTTTAAAGTACCAAAAGAAGGCATGAAAACTTAACAAGACATTCCTTAAAATTCGTGTTTATAGTGACCTAAAATTAAAAATACAAATTTAAATTTTTTATAGTAATTTTAAGTAAAAATGTTTACGAAATCCTATAGTTAAACAAAAAATAACGAAATTAGTTTTTGTATTGATTCAAAATATAACTATAAGAAATTTCCGCCATTGCCGATTAAATTTTTTTTTGTTCATCATACAAATATAATGTTCAAAAAAATTTTAATAATTTTGAATAATTTATATCATAAAATTGTCTACTATTCTATGATATGTCGACATTATCTTATAATTAAATAGCAGGTAATAAATAATATTGTTATACTTTATTATATTATAGGTAATAGATATGCTAATATATACAAAGCATAAAATTTATTGTTATTAATTATTATTCATTATTTATTTATACTTTTGAATAAACTTCAATAAGAAATTAAATTAATAAGAAGAATAATATTTATTGTTTGATTTTTATTTGTTTTTAAAATGTAGTCGATAAACTATTATATATAATATAGGTATTACTTTTTTGACATTTTACATTTTGTAGTAATTTATTTTCTGAATACAACTAATAATAACATAACTAAACAAATATTAAAATCATATCGGTTTTAATTATTTGTATAATCATAGCCGACCGCTTCAAGGTTTAGTATTATAGACTTTATTATCCTCAGTATATATTATTATGTTTAATAACTCTAAAGATACTAGTTTGAATTTAAATTTGGATAGGTACATCAATATATTTATTATAATTTAAAGTAAAGAGTATAGATTTTATTTAAAAACAGACATTTGTATCGTCATAAACTCATAACTTATGAGTCATAAGATACTCCTCAGTTCGGTCACGACCGTTGATAATGAAACATCGTGTCTCACTGTTTATCCTTCTTTTCATATTAACTTATCAAGTTATAGTCCGTTTTTTTAAAAAAAAAAAAAACATTCCACGTTTTAGACAAAGTGTCATTCTTCCAACCTGCAACCCAAATCTCAATCCATCGAAAAGGAGCGCTTCCAGCCCATATTTGGTAACAAATACTTAATTATTACAACCTAATTATCGTCATGGTTATACGAAAATATTACGGCCGGCCGTCGGGCGGCCGCAGTCCCGCACGGTCAGCCTTATCTGACTTCTCCGTTATCTTAACCGTTATCTAGCGACAAAATGTACCGTCGTCGTACACCATGTCAGATAATCAACAACCTAAAACTGTCCCACCATTAATAATACAAAAATCTCATCTACAAAGTGTGTCAAATAATAATGAAACTTCTCATCAAATTCTCGCCCAAACCGACGGGTTCACTGTTAAAAAAAAAACAAAAATGGTAAAAACAGTAAACATTCGCTGCCCCACTCACCTAGCTCTCCTACACAACAGAGTAAAACATTTGTTTCATCAAATCGATTCTCTCTGTTTTCAAATTATACCGAGCCCTCGGAAAAACAAAACAACGATCCAACGAAGATGGATTTCGAACCCGAAACAACCACACCGGTTATCAAGCCACCTCCACCAATATTCATTTGCGTAGTTAATGACTTCAGTGCTTTCTGCGACTCCATAAAAAATTTAACCAAAGGTGAACATTTCTTATGTAAAAGCTCAACTAATGGCGTAAAACTCTCCACTGCTTCAGCAACCTCGTACCGCTCGGTTATCAAATTTCTGCAAGATTCCAAAGCAGACTTCCATACATACCAACTGAAACAAGACAGGGCGTATCGTGTAACACTGAAAAATCTCTACTACACTACACCAATAGAAGAAATTAAAAATGAATTAGTTGCTCACGGTCACACAACCAGAAATATCACCAATGTTCTTCAAAGAAATACAAAACTTCCTCTCCCGCTCTTTTTCATTGACCTGGAGCCAGCCATCAACAATAAAGACATATTTTCGATCAGTTTCTTGTACTACACAAAAATAAAATTCGAAGAACCTCACGTCACCAAATTAACGATACAATGTCTCCGCTGTCAAGAGTTTGGACACGCCAAATCTTACTTCAACCATCCCCCTAAATGCGTCCGTTTCGGAGACAACCACCTGTCCATCTCATGTCAAAAAGCCCAGAGTCATCCAGCAAAATGTGCTCTGCAGTGGTAACCACCCTGCAAACTGCAACCCTGCCCAGTCCACAAGGAATTCTAATCTACTCTTCAATCAAAAAAAAAAACTTTAACCCTCAATCAAATTATATTCACTCAACTTCTGTAAACACTACTTCAATTTCAACTTCAAACCTCTCCAAAACGTATGCCCAAGCCACTTGGGTATTTTTACCAGCCCTCTGTTTTTAATAATAAAATCATTCCTACATAACCGATTCTTCGTTGTTCGTTGTGAGGACGAACTCTTACAAATCCACTACATAAAAACAGGCGTTTACCAAGGAAGTATTCTGGTACCTACACTTTGGCCCAGGGATCCCTCAACCAATAATAATAAATAAAAAAAAAAATATATCAATAATTAAAAGTCTAGAATTGAAGTAGTGTTGTTTGGACACCCTCTTCCATCAAGCCATCCAGCCTTGTAAAAATTAACCATGTTACTTATTGTATAGTATAATACAGATTGTATATATTTTCTTTTAATAAAAAAAAAAAAAAAAAAGCTTAAAGGGTATAATAAAATTAATTCTATGATTATATATATATTAAATTTGTTTTAAATACAGTTTTAAAATATATTTAAAAATTCCAAAAATCAGATTTTCAACGATTGCGTTATATGCATATTCAATATTGTATAATATATATATAATGAGCAAGTAGGTAACACTGTGTAGTATTGCAAGTTCTGAATGAGTCATTACAATATATTATGTATTAAATTTAAATTCAACGGTTTTTTTTTCGTTGCATACTAAAAACGATTCTGAGCGGAGACAGTCTATCAACCTATATCAAGTATGTTTAACGTTATATTTTTTTTTTATTTATTTATTATTAATATTAGAAATAGTAATTCATTTTTTTTTTTAGTAATATACTGAATAAAATATTGAATTAATTTTTAATAAAAAAAGATGAATTTGGAAAATTATCACGTGTTTAAAATATAACAAAATGTAACAGTTTTATGTTCAACAAATAATGATTTTGAATTATAACAAAAAAATTAATATACTTATTCATAGTTTAGATATGCAATATTAATAAGTATGAATTAATATATATATTTTAATCATCCATAAAAAAGTATGATTGTGTATTCTTTGTTTAACTTTGAATATTGTCGTGAATATGACTACATTTGTAAAAATTTGAATCCAGATGCTTATAATAAAAACAATTCCAATGTATTCAAAATATGTTTACATATTTCTAAGAAACCCTTTTTTAGGACCTTATATTGCATTTTCAAGCATTTACCCTGCAAAAAAAATTGTTTATCAACATTTATAAACAAAAAAAAAAAAACTAAAAAAAAAAAATGAAAGATTTAAAAATTTAAAAAATATTACAATTTTATTTAATTCATAGTATTTTGTATTTTGTAAATACATATGATTTATAGAAATTGATCATATAAACATTTTTAGTATCTACGAATATTTGTTTTTTAACTAGAACAACATATCAAAAATCGTTTAAAGTGAAATTTTTAATTAATGGGTAAATATACGTCATAAATTAAATCTTCATTTCAAACCTTTATAATAAATTAATTAAACTTCTCGGTCAAATTTTTTTTAATTATAGTTAAAAGATATCATGAAGAATATTGTATTCATTTTTAAAACATTCGATGCATAAAAAAAAATATTCATACATTTCTTACTACAAGATGCTTTGAAAGTGTTCGAAATAATACAAATTTCATCAAAATTTCAACTACGAATAATTTAAAATTGTATATATATTTGGTATTTTTTTTTTTTTTTCAAAAAATTTTGTATTTATAAAAATAACATTCGACATTAAAAAAAAAAAACTTTTTCAATATACATAATTATATCAACAATTAAAATTAAATTTTTTATTTAAATTTTAATTAACAAGTTTATATTATCGTTTAAAAATATGTAAGTTATCAAATCGCGTAGAAGCACAAACTTTTTTAATTTGCAAGAGCTTCTGTTGTATATTTTATATTATGAATTTGGTTTATTTTTTAAACAACAAGTTATGAAAGTTCTTCCTGTTATATAGAAAACGCTCTTTATTTAATTGAAATTATATTTTAATTTAAGAAAATAAAAATAATTTCTACACAAATTCTGAAAAACCATGAGCACTTCTAATATTCAACTAATAACTATACAAAAATAATTTGTGTCATAACTCAAAATGATACTGTATTTGGTTTATACAAATGTAACAAAAATATATGTAATTCTTGACAGTAAAATATGTTAATAAAAATATAAAATAATTATATTAGATATATTAAATAGTTGTGTAATATATGAAAATGTAATATGTGTATATAGTGTCAAATTTCAAATGTTTTAATAAAATACTTACGGAATGTGCAATGAAACTTTAAAAAAGTAAATATATAATATTGTATTTTGAAAATTTAAAATCAAAAACTTTTAAGTTACTCACTGTATAGAATAGTTACTATAGTAGTTATAAATTTACTTATAGTCATTTAATTGTATTTGTAATGAAGTATCCACCTACTATCAACTATTTACTTTTACGATTAATGAATATCCCGTTTTTCCCGTTTTTAATAAACTATATTTTTTAGTTAAAAAGCTATCCTTTTAAACTATTCAAATTTTAAGTGTTCATTACAAATACAATGTAAATATTTGAATGAATCATTTTTGTTAATTAACTGCCTATTATTAGTGTAAATTATGATTTATATATAAAAAGAAGTAATAATTTTATAGTTGTAGATGTCCTTTTCACATACATTGCACATTTTTGTATCTTATTTAATATTATGTTTATTTTAACCCTAACTAAGATTGTTATTTCTTAAAAGCTATATTAAAACTGTTTTGTATACAAACAATTATATAAATGTATAGTGCTATGAACTGATGAATAATTAAATGTTTAAATTGTGTTTTTTTTTTAGTTATTTAGACATTTTTAATAAATGAAATATTTATGTAAGTGTGAGTTAACTGGTAACAGGTAATCTACAGCAGCAACAAACAACATTTTTCTTTTGTTTCCCAGAATCCCAGAATACTTTATAAGTGATTTTGTGTAACAATTTTCAAGCAATATATATATATTTATGTGTATTATAATTTAATTGTATTAATGATTTAATAAAAATATATTATTTGATATAATAATCAAATATAACCTATATAAATATTATTTTACAGATTTCGAATATTAATATTTCAATTAAATTAGAAATAATATTTACATGAGAAAATTATAGTTCTATTTTCTATAATGGCAGAAGATGAAACTAATTTTAATATTCTTTAAATGTTTAAAAAAATATCTCATTGCATCAATATGATAATGATGTGGGTTTTATCATGCTACATTAGTAAAACTTATCAAATCATTCAATAATAGTTGTAATCAACTAATAATGTTATTATTACATCTAAACAAAGCTGTCACGCGTGATTAATACATGGAGTAAACTTTAAAACATCAGTTAATAAAAAACTGTTTGGTTAAAAAAGTATTTGTAGTACTTATATTAATCTACTAAGTAATAGATAACTTAACCCACTTTAACCTACAGCTATGTTTAACCATTCACTGATAAACTGAAAAGTTTCCGTTAACTTTCTGTTAAATTTAACTGACAGTAAAATGTATCTAACTATGAGGTAAATATGACTGACAAATCGGGCCTATAAGACGATTTCTCTACTTTCTGTGATAAAATTGCGTTTTTTAGATGAATAAATAATATAATTAATTATTATAGGTTTAAACAATTTATATATTTAGATTATTTTTTGTGTTGCATAGCAAATTGGAAATTTACTCATTATTCTTATTTTAAGATTATACAATCATTTTTTTATGATTTCCTAATATACCTAGTCATTATAAGGTATTTAATATTTTCCCAATTTCTACTATAGTCAATTAATAATGATTGCATCAACAAGTAGGTTTTGTTTATTTACAGGTAATAAACTGTTCAAGTAAAACCTTAATGATAAACCAATTAGTTTAATTACTTATTACACAAAATACTCAATTATAGTGTAAGTTCAAGAAACTTTAGGTTCAAGACAGTCAAATTTAACGAAGTATGAAGACTAACGTTAAAAGTTAAGACGTAATTATTACTTTTTAAAATGTTATTAATTGTTGTAAATTGTATCAATGAATTATTTTAATCAAATGAATAAATTTAATAATAAGCTAAACTGAGTATATTATATCATACAATAACAATGAATCTACAAGCATTTTGAAAGTAGATAATATATATTTATTCATTAGAAATACATATTTAGAAAAATCCAATCTTGTATTAATAAGAAATTAATTTAAACCAGTAAATTTTTATTCAAGTCCAAAAAAATTATTCCACTGTATGTATAATTTAAGCAACCTTACATACAACTATAATTTAGTCATATTTCATGATTATGAAGTATTAAAATACGAGAATATTAATAATTATTAATTATTAATGTCACAGCGGTAAATAAAAATTTCAACGACTATAGCTTTTCCGTTTAGGTAATAAATTTTCATTTCATTCTGATCACGATGGTCAAGCACATAAATATACATGTTAACTATGTTAGCACTAGCGAATTTCCAATTTTCTTCAGTCAACCGCAAGCGATTTTAATGAACATGTACGTAGGTAGTAACACAACTCGCAGACACAAAGAGGTCAGGCATAATATATTATATCTATACGTGTGTGACCATATAATACAAAAAGGAAGGTACAGAAGAAGGAAAAATTTGTATTACATTACGAAGATTACAATTTGTGCAATACAATTTTAATAGGCCAGAAATCTGCTTAGATATTATGAGATACAGTTATGTTTTACAGTATTGTATTCAAAAACATGAAAGTCAATTATACAGAAAATATTAATAATTGTTAAAATTCTATCATTTCCGAATTTTTCACACTCATGTGTTTTTAAACAAGGAGTCATAAAAAAGATTCAAAGATATAATAATTTTAGTATCCAAATATCAGTCGTAGCTTAAGTATTTAAAATATACTTTTTCTGAAGACACATTATATTATTTAAACAAATAAAAAACAAGTTTAATCATTATTTTATTTTACTTTTAAATAATTTAAGAACTATAACCGATCAACTAAATTAACATTAAATAATTTCGTAAGCAACTAAACTGTATCAATATATTAAATATTTAATTCAAACAGAAACACGTGATTTTAATAGATTTTAAATCAAAAATCAATTATTTTCTTTAATTAAAATGCTTTTATCTTATATAGCACCCAATAAAGTGAAGTAGGATACTTTAAATTTGTTCATTTTACAGAACACTGTAGTAGGAGTAAATAAAATTATAATCTAATTATAATTTAGTAGGAAATAAATACTTAAGTTTGATTTTAAAAAGCGAATAAATGACTTATGTATAAAATATTGATCTAAGGATTTAAACAAGTGAACTTTAAATAAATATCTTTAAAACTATAATAGAAAACATATTTTTTATTCACTTTAAAAGATATAAGCACTTAAGACATAGATTATAATACTTTTATCTGATACAGGTTAAAAGTTATTTTAACACATTATTCAGCTGGGAATAATAATTTTACTTATATACTTCAGCCACTAAATATCTTAAATATTGTATGATCATAATTATTAAACCATTGCCATTTTTATCTACTCTAATTATTATCTTTTACGTTACTAAGTATTTTTTGAAGAAGTTAAAAATGTATAATTGTTATAGTTATAACAAAAAATACTATTTATTGACTATCATACAATTTGATTTATATTCAATTTTATTACATATAATTGATAAAAATATTTGAATTTGTATTAAAATTTATTTTAAATTAAATTGAGAACAATGTTTTCCTATTTTTCTATACTTATTAAGTATAATATCAAAGAATATGATTTAATAATATATCAAATAAATTAATAAAAAAAAAAAAGCAAAGGAAGTCAATATGCTGCATAGTATGTGTTGAGTGTACTTTTTCATACTTTTACGTTATGATACTGGGTGTGTCAAATTGTATAAATCATATAACTTGGTAAGCTATTGATTCTGAGAAAATAAACATGCAGGTATATGAGCCAATATTTTATAAACATTTTATAAGATAATTATTTTGGTATAATAATACACTAATAAATTATAATACAATAAGTTGAACTAATTTTATCCAAAAATCCTTTTTTCTACTATAAACAACCAATTTCGTTAAAATATGAACTTCAGATGCATACAATATAGCCCTAACAAATTTTTAAATTACTTAAAGTACATTTTAAAATTAATCTCTTTTTAAATATCAAAGTTAAACTGAATATAACAAATTGTATAAATATGTATTGAAAACCAAATAAATAAAACAACATTTAAAATATCTATACATATATTATACCTATTTTATAGCTTACCTAATTAAAACAAAAAATGGAATTTATTTTTTAAAATAAATAATTAGCTTTTTTATATAAAGTTTTAAAATTTCTGAATTTTATCCAATTTTTAACAAAAACAACCGTTAAACTTAAATATTATTAAAATTTCTTTTAAAATACAAAAAGAAATGTTTTAAATTAAACATATATAATTGAAAAACCAACACATTCATCTGAATTCAAAAATAAATTTAAACAAAAAATATAATTTTTTAATCAAACCAATTACATTTATATATATATTATGCACCTACCTATTAAAGTTCATAAGTTTTGTTGATTTTTCAATCTACATTTATAAAAATAAATTATATTCTTGACAAAATGAAAACACAACAAAGATTTAAGAACAGAATAGAAACTCTAGCAGCTCAAATTTTAGTTCACCAATTTGAAAAGCTTATTAGTTATCACTGGATATAGTCTATGATAATATGTTTCATTTTGTAAACTAAAAAATGTAACGCTTTCAGCCTTTTAAATTAATTTTCGCTCAAACTAACCATATCTTATGTTTATAGGTTAGTATCACTTGATAACGTAAAACATATTTTGAGATTTTCACGAGTTTCTTTTAACGATTTTTTGGACTGATGAGCTCTTTCAATACGGCCGACCATTTTTTTGAGCGGCCATAAGAGCTGTGTATTTCTTTAATGAATTTCTGTTCTGGTTTAATCTGTTGTATTTGTATGGTACAACGATTAATAAAAACATATTTAATATTAAGATTGATTTGTCTCTAGAAGTTATAAAATTGATAGGTATTTATACAAAATACAAAATAAATAATCTAAATGAACTATTGAATAATTTTATGATATTTAAAAATATAATTCATTGTTGAATAACATGAACATTTATTGTTTATATAACAATGATCAATACTATATAAGTATTTAACTGCTGTTAATAAATTATGTAAAAATACAAGCTACACAAACCTCAAATTTAAAGTATGAAAATTAAAGTTTTATTAATCATTCTGATTAGTGTAACCGTATTATTATATCATAATTACAACACTATTAACATTTATATTATAAATGTAGAACAGACGTGTAAGGAGTCTGCATAACACAAAATCATAACCTTTTGGAGGATATAACCCTTATAGAAATTCGGAAATAATACATTTATAATTAAATATTACATTTTATTATAATATCAATAGTATTTAATTTTAAATTCTTATAAATACAATAATAACTAAATATATTAAATTTTAAATTTTAAAAATATATTATTTAATCCAAAATACTTAGAATTACCTTAAATTTTTTTCACCTTTAATGGTATATATTTTTATTATTTTTTCATGTGTATTTTTACTCTTAATAATTATTTTATTTTTAATTACAACAGATGAACAGAATAAATGTTAAATTCAATGCCTAATAGTTTAATAATAAATATTTTTATTTTATTTATTTATTTACTTATTTAATTTTTTTTTTTTTTTTGTAGTTTTACTATGCGTTTAAAAAAGAAAAATGGAATACAAAAAATTGCCTCCTAAAAGTTTCAATTACATAAAACTTGCAATCTAAAAGGGCCACTTAAACTTTGGACGCATTCTCAGATGATATCAGAAAATATAAAAATAACATGGCTATCATTGTAAGATCAATACTTCCATCGCTTCTCACAGAAACTAATATAATGAATCTCGTAATAAATATGTTGTACAATTGTGGTATTTTATAGACAAAAGTTTATGTTCGTATATTGTATAGTATCTACTTATAAATATGTATAAATTGTAATATAAATAAATATTATTAATAATAAAAAAAAATATCTAAAATAAATAGTTATTATTTAAATGTTTCCACATTATACTTATAACTTCTATCTTATCGAATCAATAATAATAATAATAAAAAATTGGCTATGTAATTAATAATTATTTACACGAAATCTTTATAATAATTTAATTTTTTTTAAATGTTTTTTGTTAGTTGTTTACTACGAATTTGATATTATTATACGTGACAAAATTAGGAAAGATGTGTCTAGATCTAAAGTTAATACCTTAAGTACGCCACTAATGTATACCATCATATCATGTATATACACCATATTTTAATATTACTCATGTAATCTTATAATATGGCAATCATTGCTTATAATAATATTATTTTAAAAAGACAGTTACCTCGGTGCGATATCACAGGCCTGTTGGGTGATGGCCGCCACTGCAAACCACATACTGTTGGCCAACGTAAAAGGATTATGAACGAACATTGGGGGTGGTGGTATAGTTTGCTGTAGTTCATGACCTAAACCGCCGCCGCCACTACCAATGCCGATACCTCCACCACCGCCGTAGCTATTGTGCACTGGTCTAACATGAGCCGCAGCAGTGGCGTGTGCAGAAAACCGTGATACAACATACATGACAATTACGACAGCTACATAGGCGAATCCTATGCTGATCCAAACCTCCCGTGACAATGGTGATAAGAAACTGAAAGCTCCAGGCTTGTGTTTGGATGGTTTTTTAATCAATATGTTAATAGCCGTTGACATGAACGGCTTACTAAACTCAACTACTTTTTCCCGTTCTGCCGTGATAGTGAGTGGTGCAATGGCTAAGTCCACTTCCTATAATAATTATAAGCAAAAAATGATTAAAATCATAATGAAACAAATTCACGAAAATTAAATTTTAATATTTCAGATCAACTTGCACACGGCCAAGATTATTAGTTTGCATATAATTCATATACTTATTAATATAATTCCGAGTTTGTTTTTAACAACCAGATAAGATATTATTTTATATAAATTATTGGTTAATGAATAATTTAACAGTCAGACAAGGCTTATATAGTTAATTTATTTTGTTACTTTTGAATTAAATGAAAATAACTTTAAACACCTAGCGATAATAGTCAAAAAATTATTTAAATTCTTTTTCAATAAAAAATTTTAAAATTTGAATTTTTTTTCATTTAATATAACATATTGAAAAATATTTATTAACTAGTATTTTAATTCCTATTATATAAATATGAACATTTTCTGATCATGTGTTTTAAAGAAAAATGTATAGTTGGAAAAATCATTTTTTCGTGAGTTGTGAATTTTTTAGATACTTTAATATAATTTAGAAAAAATTTTTGGATACAATAAATAATCACATTTTAGAGTTAGTTTTATTTTATTTGAAAAGATTTTTTTTGAAATACGAAAAATATTTCAGGTACTTTACATTTTTTTTATTCTGAGTCTACATTTTACGAGTATACAGATTACAACAGTTTATAATAAACATAGTACTCTTATACAATAGTAAGTTTCTAAGAATAATTACTATGATTATTATTTTTAAAATATAAACCATATATACCTATGATAACATTATAGTCAATAATTGTTTTGTTAAAAAACAAATATTCCATTAACTTAATTATGTTTTATGTAGACCTAAAAAATTCCAAGACCTACTAACTTTTTAAAAACAAATCAAATCAATTAAACTATCTATGGATATTTGAAATAGGCATCCTGTTTTAATTGAAATACAGCCAACATAATTAGATTGTAAAAGGAAAAGTTATTACATACAAGTTTTTGGTTAGGTTATACATTGAGTGTTTATTTTAAAATCAAATTAATAAACAAATACAATACCTAAGTATTTATCAATTTAAAATCAAAAGTGATACATGTGAGATTAATATTTTAATACTTAATTTAAGTCCCCAAAAGTTTTAATAAAAATTAAAATCTATTAAAAGTATAAACATATAAATATTATTAAATTTATTTAGATTATAATGAATAGATAATTATTGTAGTTATTTATATAAAACGGTGTTATTATTTATTTTGGTTAAAACCCAAAAACAAATTTAATCATATGAACAATAATATGAATGTTGATAGTAATATTTATTCAACAAATTTAATTCTTATTCAATTTATTGTAAAAAGTATACAAAACATTACTGTTATAATATTATTATAATTAAAATAGCTTACGATGTAACATTATGTTCCATAGATACTACAATATCCCTGAGTATAATTTTATGATAATAAATGGCTTTTTAATTAAATATTAAAAAATTCATTTGATTTTAATAAAATTGTGGAATATTCATTGAGTGCATTAAAACATATTAATAGATCAATACTTTAAACATTTTGTGAAAGTAGGTAAATATGAAACCAAGCTACAAACTGATATTAATGATGAAATAACCCTTAAGTTCTGGCTTTAAGACAAAATCATAATCTATATATTGTTACATTTTTTTTCAGTTCATATAAATTGAAAAATTACAGTAAATAAAAAATAAAACTGATAAGGTTTAAAAACTAAGCCAAAGCGCAATCACAATCAGAGCACGAAAAACACAAAAATCTAGACTACAAAATATTCTACTTTCAATGTGCAATAATTATTTTGATTTACTTTTTAAAAATAACAAAAAATAATTCTGTTTTTATAAATAATAAATAATAAATTATAATATTACGTTTTTTATTAAAAATTTTAAAACTTCGATGGATTAACCATCTATGATTAATATCATTAAGTTACGTTTAAAAACAAATAAAATAAACACTTCAATTTCATTCTATCTTATGGCATTATAAAATGTATTATATATAAGGAAAATTAAAACTAAAATAGTATTAATAATAATTTTATTTAAAAATTTAAATAGTTCAGCAGGTTAGCTGAAAATATAAGCAATGATTTTGATTTTTTAGTTTTGTAAATTATAACAGGAAGAAATTAAATTTTTAAGTCGTAGGTACTTTTAATAATTATAGTTATAAAATATTAAAAAATTAACAATTTAGTAGAAGTTTTATTAAGTATATAGTCATACCTTTCTGATTATTTCGCCGACCATTCCATCCCAACCACCTTTAACTTCATGATTCTCCATTCCATATTTCCGGTCTTTGACAGTACGTAACTCATCTGAAAGATATTTTAATGACAATACATAAATTGTTTGCTATCATATTTTATAAATCTATTATTACGCTATTCACTAATTATAATTAAGTAGCTATATAGGTACAAATATTTATCACAATTTACAATTTATATATAACAAACTAAAAAAATTGTGCAATATTAATAGAAATATTAATTTTTGTTATATCTGTATTCTAAATATAACAATTAACATTTGATACGTATATAGTTGAGACAACTGAAATATAGTCGTACAAAGAACTTTATCAACATTGTTTGATTTATTATTTACTCATTGAAAACTATTTTCTAAATTAATAGTGATATTCACAGATACATGGAACTCAAACAGAGTTTTCGATATCAATATACCTAATAACTATAGCAAGTAATTGCGAAGACCAATGTTAGGGCTTCATGGTAAACTTTAAAGAAGACATGATGTGTAATAAACGACCATTCACAACAATTTGCATACTTACTGATCACGAAACAGATTAACATTTTTTATTTTCCGAATCCCTGTGTTTTGAATTTACTGTAAAATTATCAGAACTAAGTCCTAATACTTAATGAATAAGACTTACGCTTCGGTTTTAGTTGGTATAGTATTATTTTGAAATTTTAAATATTAGAAATGTATTAAGTAGCCCACTTAATATCTGATATTATTTAGTTAATATGGAAAATCGTAAAATCATTTTTATTTGCTATTTTATTTATATTATAAATTTATTGTAATAAACCTATTACCTATACTATTAATAAGAATTATTAAAATGATTTTAAAATACAAATTTATTAAGAGATTAACAGTAGTTTTATTTTATATTTAAACTAAATAATATAAATTTTCTTTAAAAAGAATGAGATAACTATGTTTTATTGTATTATTTATGAAAACTTTATTATACACATCTAATATAAATTTCGCTGACATGAGGGTTTTATAGTTTATTCCTGTACAAGCATAGAGCATACTTCATCTTTACTAACAAGGAAGAAAAGGGACCTGTATGGCCATTTTAGTAAACTCTCATTTATTGTTAATGGATAGCATTAGTGACGCTCTTATTCAGGTCCGGATATAATCATGTATATAATATTATGTACTATATTATAGTCATATGGTCTAAAGGGTAATCATCTGTGATGACCCCGAAACTTTAGGGATTTCCTAGTCTATCTATTGGTACATAAAACCCTCCCAATAAATATCTCTAGTCGGCAGGTTTTTAGTAGATTCTTGTAGGCTATCCACAAAAACGTCGTTTTCCTTTTCGATCTGAAATCCAATGTCACTAACCTTTTTTTTTTTTAACTTATGGATAAAAAACATGGAATATTGGTTTAGTATATCAGTCGAAAATTCTTTGAATTAAAGTTAAGTGATACATTTGGTCATTTGAATACTATATAAAAGATATTAAATTAAATGTGTATAGTGTTATGTTGTATTGC